>CM047431.1:52897456-53137568 GCA_026168455.1 Theocolax elegans
TTCGAGATTTGTACATTAACTTCTTCTTTTAAAATTTGTGGCAAACGGTATTGTTTAGCTACTACTGGTATATCGTCTATTAAATCAATACGATGTTCGGTCATATTCGTAGCATGGAGTGTGTCTCCCGGTAGTAAGAAAACATCGTTATATTCTTCGCTTATTTTATTAATCCTTAATTAGTGTCAGAGTCGCATTTTTCGGTTTGTAAAATCTGACGCAGTTTTCAGATCGCGTGATGTTCAAAGTGGGAGTTACTACCGCGTTATTCGATGTGTAACTAATGTATAAATACAGTTCCCCATCATGGGAAGTTCGTGATCTTAGCAGAAGCATGTCAAGAAGGAATTTGGATACAACGTTTAATAAACGACTTTCTAGATATAAAACAAGACTCTATTATGATCTACGAAGATAATCAAAGCTGTTTAAAATTAATAGAAAATAAAAAGATCGGACATCGTACAAAACACATAGATACAAAATTTCATTTTATTAAGGACTTAAAGGAGCAGAATATTATTGATTTTGTATATTGTCCCACTGAAGAAATGCTTGCAGATATGCTTACCAAGCCACTGAATAAAATAAAACTAACATATTTTGCTCAAAAATGCGGATTAAAATAAATACGCATATCATCGTTGAGGAAGGGTGTTGGATTCAACGATGACCAGCATATTTAACATATGTATTTTATATATGTACATATGACCGAGAAGGTTTTTCCGACCTGCAATATTATTTTATTGCACCTCTAAGAAGGGACCGAAAGGAACGAACAGGCAGTTCCAGTTCGAGACAAGCCTCTGAAGAGTGCACATCATTTTCCCTTTTCCTATTATTCTATGTACAAAATACGTGTTACTGTAATCTACTGAACTTGTGTATTGTGTTTATTAATAAAGCTACATTACTATAAATATATATACATCTAGATTTATTTAAATAACCAACACAAACTAAATAAGAAATAAACCATACGAATGAACTGGAAAAAAATATTAGGATATAAGGGAAGAGGAAGAAAGGAAGCATCAAGAGTATAGAAAAACCATCGACTATCAAAATCCACCGATCACTCCACCAAAGGTGTTTTCTTTGCCGCCTGTTCTTTCCTCTAACCCGTCATGCGCCTGCATTCTACCGTGTTTACGAGAATGCGTAAAGAAGATTGACCATCTTATCGTTTCTTATCCAGTCAGGACTTCTACCTCTTGAAATCGAAGTCTCTTGGGAAAGGAACTGGTAGCGTCGAATCAGTTACTTCGTTGTCTCTTTTTACGACTGAGCGAGCTTTTTTTTTTTTTTTGCAATTCAGAATTTGATATTTGCGATTAAACAATTGTTAAACTTTTTATTTTCTACAAGTTCTCGGTATCTTCATTTATTAATAATAGTTGATGAATGACGACGAATAATTGAATAGATTTGATTTTACACTAAATATTTCGGTATGATTAGCATATATTTTACAAGTATAAACGTCCCTTATTTCTTATATATAATTCGAAACGTAGACATTGAATGAACTTGCTGAATAACTAAATTAATAATTACAATTTTTAACGTTTTAAATTTAAAATAAAAATAATTAATCATGTTTTTGAAAAGGGGTAGAGGTACATATTGATTACTTGAACCTCAAGTCAAGTTTAGTATGTTATATTTACAAAGTTCAATACACCATTTTGAGAAAGAATTTTCTTTTCTCGGTACCTAAATATAATGTAATTTTTTTCAGTGTTAAAAGAAATCCCGTATGGTTAAGGGTTAGAACAAATGATTCAGTTTCACGAAAGTTGAGCGTATCCTCTCCGGTCACGACACACAAAACAGAGTGTTCATCTGTGTCTACAGGGAAAGCAGCCGCGTGCCTCTCTCGCGCGTACATAAAATAGAGAACCGAGGCCTCCTAGCACAATGCTATGGATATATGTCTGAGAAAGGAAAACGGCGTTGCGGCCATAAACGCATTACAACCGGAACGAATCGCGTCAGTGTGGCCGAAAATTACGTATGGTAGAAGAAAAGTGTCCTGCCGCGCGACGGGGTGTCGACCTCGCAATTTTCGCTATTTATCCCCGTCGCGTGGCAGGACACTTAATTTATTAACATAAATCTAATATTATTAACATATTAGGAAATGTTCAAATAAAATAGCTATAAAAGTAACATATTAATCAAAATGAGAATTATTTAATACATAATAAAAGAATTTCATTTTCCAAACTATCTGTCAATTTGATTTTAAAAGTATTATTTGCAGACAAATATAACTAAAAATTTTATTTTTGAAAAAGGTATAACTTTCTTAAAAGACGATTATAATTCTCGTCATAAAATTATTTAGTTCCTATGATTATTAACAATTAATAGTATTCAACAGTTGGTTAAAAAAATGAATGTTCTATAATTTTATTCATGATAATCATTGTTGCAGATAGCTGAATAATCTCATAAGGGATTGACAAAACTTAATAAAATAAATTATTATAGATACATAAGTTATCATTATCCTTTTATCCCGTGCTACCACAGGTATTACACCCTTCGTAACCAACATCCAAACGTTAAATTCTTCTCGTCATTGAAACCATTAGGGATTACAATAGAATTATGTCACCTAAAGGAACCACGTAATTTTTTATTTAATCCTATTTACGATTTTCGAAAATTCGAATTAACTCTGGTTTATATATATAGCATTATTCCCCCTGTCATTTCTGAATCCCTGCGCAGAGCGGAGTATAAAATAACACATATAACCACGGATCGGTCGCAAGGGTTCTTTATGGGCAATCTATGGTGATGGATATGATGGGCGACGCGATATACGTAAAGTTGATTCCGTGGGATCTACGCGGACGCGCATCTTCTTTAGCGCGAGCTCTCGGCCTTCTACGTATATACTAGATGGGCTGCTACTGCTGCCACTGCATCCGATTTTCCCCAATAGTTTAACACGCACAATTGGAATAAAAGATAAACTGAAGATTTAATTTGAAAAATCAAATATGTCGGTAATACGGCATCCCCTTAATAAAACCTTTTTTTATTAAAAAATTTATTATTTAAAACTTTTTTTTCAATCTTTGCGTTGCGCTTTGAACAATTTTCTTAAAATAAAATGCGAATCGACACCTTATTTAAAATATTTAAAAAATAAAACAAAGCGTATAATGCTGTAGCGCACTTTTATCAACGATTACTTAAGGGTGGCTTACCCGATGGATTACCGACTGCGCCAAAAAAGGTTATTATTACATTTAATTAAAAAAATACGCAATTTTATGTAAAACTCGAATACTGAAGCACTAAATAATTGAATAATAAGTCATTCTACAAAGTTCCAGATCAATACAACAAAGATACCCTACAAAATTTTTGCACCGAAGAATCACTGAGTTTTTCGTAGAGTGTAAAAATATACGAATTAGCGGAGATAAATAGCCTCCGATTAAAATATTCGTTATTTCACTGAACGGAATACCTCGCTCGACCATCGCTATCGCGATGAGTTCTAAGTGTGGTGGATTAGTTTGTCCGTATTGTCAAGAGATTAAAAAAATGCAGACATTAAAGTATGCGAATAATTCCAACTAAGCAGATTTTTCGATGCAAGTCAGAGGATGGTCTGTCAAGACAGTTTGTGCTTGGACGCTTAACCGACAGCATCTTCGAACTTTTTTATAAGTTTGTTTGATGGAATATTTTTTGTGAGACATTCTAAAATACAATGGATGAGGACCGTGGTTACGAGAGTGATTCGTCGATTGACTCAATTTCATCCATCCAAAGTGAAGAGGATTGGGATAGGGAGCCGGAACATCCTATTCACTTCCTTTATGGAATCGGGTTTTATTTAAACCCGAGATTAGTAATAGATTTACTCGAGGATGACGGGTATTCGTCATTATAATTGTAAGTAATTTTTATACACACATTATATGTTTTGTTTTCTATTTTAATGTTTATACCCGTACCACATTATACATTATCTTTTACAGCCCCCGAGATAAAAAATTTAAACCCGAGTTCAATAAAGTAGATCCCAAATTCAAGCCAAATTCAATGCTTGTCTATTTTTTATAAATTTTGTCTTATCGAGGGTTTTTGTCAACATATCTGGTAGATTAAAATGAGAATCTATTTTATAATATCGAATAGTCCATTTTCGATCGCCGCGGCCGGGGTCTCCCGCGCGCGACCGCTCGCAAACTTGCGTTTAGCACTCTGCGTAAAGTCTTACGAGAAAAGATTATAGGGTAAATTTATTAATATCCGGTATAAAAATAATTTATTTATAACAATCACCATTTACAATCTCGATATTTATTGATCTTTTGTGACAAAATAGGTAAAATACGGAAAACATCTTTGGATAAATTTATTTTCACTACATTAACCACAGAAATAATTATTTATAAAATTTACAATAATTCATTTAAATGGTTACTGAAATTAAAATAATCGAGGATTTCTTAGAAGTGACGAGTGCATCTGTAGTAAGCCGACGCGTGGTACGATATATACGGTTACATTTTCATGTTTTACACCGTGTTTAGATAAACAGATGCAAGTAAGCAGATATGCTACAGAAATACTGATAAATTCTCGATTATTTTAATTTCGGTAACTCTGTTAAATTAATTAATGTAAATTGTTATAATTAATTATTTCTAAAAGCTAATATAGCTAAATGAATTATTCTTAACCGTTTTCTAAATTACACATAAGTTTGGTATACAAAATCGATAAATATCAATGTGTAACGAAAAATAGCTATAACTCAGAAAATATGAGACATATAAAAAATAAGTAAAAATCAACTTCTCTAACGATAAGTTCATTTGAGGATGCTTCATAGATATGTGCTTTAAAAAGCCAATCAGACATTTCACTCGTCGCAACCAGTCGCGTGATTCACGTTTGTTTTGGTTAATTTTAAATTTCGCCGATTCTTTCATACCAGAGAAAACGTATCCTTGAACATATTCACTGTCAGTCTTGATTATGCTTCCGATCGGTGAAGACGCACGAGCGGTTAAAAATGTTTTATCTGTCGTAAATCTGAACGATTTTAATCGCGTGAAAAATATAAAGAAACTTTGTAAAAATTAGACGACTTATTTTCACTACATTAATCACAGATATAATTATTTATAAAATTTACAATAATTCATTTAAATGGTTACTGAAATTAAAATAATCGAGGATTTCTTAGAAGTGACGAGTACATCTGTACTAAACCACCGCGTGGTACGATATATACGGTTACATTTTCATGTTTTACATCGTGTTTAGATAAACAGATGCAAGTAAGAAGATATGCTACGGAAATACTGATGAATTCTCGATTATTTTTAATTTCGGTAACTCTGTTAAATTAATTAATGTAAATTGTTATAAATAATTATTTCTAAAAGCTAATATAGATAAATGAATTATTCTTAACCGTTTTCTAAATTACACATAATTTTGGTATACAAAAGTGATAAATATCGATGTGTAACGAAAAATATCTATAACTCAGAAAATATGAGACATATAAAAAATAAGTAAAAATCAACTTCTCTAACGATAAGTTCATTTGTGGATGCTTCATAGATATGTGTTTTAAAAAGCCAGTCAGACATTTCACTCGTCACAACCAGTCGCGTGATTCACGTTTGTTTTGGTTAATTTTAAATTTCGCCGATTCTTTCATACCAGAGAAAACGTATCCTTGAACATATTCACTGTCAGTCTTGATTATGCTTCCGATCGGTGAAGACGCACGAGCGGTTAAAAATGTTTTATCTGTCGTAAATCTGAACGATTTTAATCGCGTGAAAAATATAAAGAAACTTTGTAAAAATTAGACGACTTATTTTCACTACATTAATCACAGAAATAATTATTTATAAAATTTACAATAATTCATTTAAATGGTTACTGAAATTAAAATAATCGAGGATTTCTTAGAAGTGACGAGTACATCTGTACTAAACCACCGCGTGGTACGATATATACGGTTACATTTTCATGTTTTACATCGTGTTTAGATAAACAGATGCAAGTAAGAAGATATGCTACGGAAATACTGATAAATTCTTGATTATTTTTAATTTCGGTAACTCTGTTAAATTAATTAATGTAAATTGTTATAAATAATTATTTCTAAAAGCTAATATAGATAAATGAATTATTCTTAACCGTTTTCTAAATTACACATAATTTTGGTATACAAAAGTGATAAATATCGATGTGTAACGAAAAATATCTATAACTCAGAAAATATGAGACATATAAAAAATAAGTAAAAATCAACTTCTCTAACGATAAGTTCATTTGTGGATGCTTCATAGATATGTGTTTTAAAAAGCCAATCAGACATTTCACTCGTCACAACCAGTGCGTGATTCACGTTTGTTTTGGTTAATTTTATAAATTTCGCTGATTCTTTCATATCAGAGAAAACGTATCCTTGAACATATTCACTGTCAGTCTTGATCATGCTTCCGATCGGTGAAGACGCACGAGCGGTTAAAAATGTTTTATCTGTCATAAATCTGAACGATTTTAATCGCGTAAAAATATAAAGAAACTTTGTAAAAAAAATAGACGACAAATAGTTATCATTAGGTAAGTCATACGTGCTTATATTTTTTGAAAAAACACACACACAAGAATTTACACACTTAGTTATTCGTATAGCTACATCATCCGTGTCACTTACCAAACATAAAAAAAACGTCTTTTTGAAAATATGAAATTTTATATGTGTGAGTGTATAGGCGATTCGGAAGCATGCTGAGACCAGTTTGAATTTTTTTTATATCTCTTGCGGTTCCCGAGATAGACAAATTTACTGTTTCCAAAATTTATTTTTGCAGAAAACTAAAATTTTGTAAGCGCAGAAGAAAGCGTAATTAAAATAATCACGCTGAAGAGTATACCTTTGTCATAAACGAGTATCGCTATCGCGATGAATTACAGCTCGCGCAAGCATCGATACCGCGATGACTCACCCGTAACACTACCCAACCATGAAAAAAATTCGTTTTTGAAATTTGAAAGTTTATTTTCGTGAGTGTATAGGCGATTCGGAACCATGTTGAGGCCATTTTGAATTTTTTTTATATCTCTTGCGGTTCCCGAGATAGACAAATTTACTGTTTCCAAAATTTATTTTTGTAGAAAACTGAAAGGTTTGTAAAATTATAAATATCGAATGTAAGCGCAGAAGAAAGCGTAATTAAATAATCACACTGGAGAGTATCCCTTTGTCATAAGCGAGCATCGGTATCGCGATGACTTACAGCTCGGGCGGGTATCGATACCGCGATGACTCACCCGTAACACTACCCAACCATGAAAAAAAGTTCGTTTTTTGGAAATTTGAAATTTATTTTCGTGAGTGTATAGGCGAATCGGAACCATGGTGAGGCCATTTTGAATTTTTTTTATATCTCTTGCGGTTCCCGAGATAGACAAATTTACTGTTTCCAAATTTATTTCTGTAGAAAACTTTTGACTACGATAGATCGAGATTCGCAAGAGATATAAAAAAAAATCAAAAAGTCTCTTTCACAGTTCCGCGTCCTCTACACACTCAGAAAAAAAAATTTCAAATTTCCAAAAACAAGCTTTTTTTATTTAACCCAGCTATGTTTATAAACATATCATGTAAGATCGATGACTCAGCGAAGACACACTCGTCGGCGGCTCACCTAGGACAGACTGCATTTCCCCCTTCCCCCCACTGGGGTCAAGGTCGGTCATGTTTTGACTGTCCATGGTGGCCGCATAACTACTTACGTTTTACATAAATAAATTGAAATTTGGTGATTGTGAAATTGATATTAAATCACCAAATAATGCAGTGTTATTAAACAATGGAAACATCTTGTTAGTCAATAATATATTTACTTTAACGTTTCCAAATTATGAAAAAAATAATATTTACATCACTGGTAAAAAATGTAATATAGAAAAATTAGCTTTTACCTATCCGCTAAACTCATCACTATTAGAAATATTTAAAATGAAAGTTAACAACAATGTATCTGATGAGCAATACTGTTTAACACAAGTTAGATGTAAAATTGTAGTTTTAAAAATTTATGAATTAATTCATGACGACAAAGAAATTTATGCTTTACCTACTTTGCTACATATGTAAATTAACTATTAATTATAGCATATACATCATTTCATGACAGCCTGACAGATCTGTTCTGCTTCAATTTGTAGGTTATACGAGTCCACCCTTAGTGATGGCAACAATGCAACTGCGTCAAACGTAAAGCGGCAAATTTAATGTAATTCTTAGAATATTCAAATATGATGAAAATTTTTACTGTTTGTTTGAATAGTTATTTAGAAGAAATATTTAGAGATACTTTTGCACACAACAAATTTTACAAACTAGTAAAGTTTCGTACAAGGTACGTAATATTTATTTACATGTAAATAATTAAATTTATATTCATAAATTATAGTATTTTATTTTATAGTTTGTACTTTTCAGGTTAAGAAAAATTAATTATTTTTGAAAGCTTAGATTCTTAATATTCAATGTTTATCAACTGTGCATTATTTAATAAATAACAATATTAGTAATAATATCTATTTAGTAAAATTGTATTTTTTAGTATTATATTTATTATATGCTACTATTATATAAAAAGAAGTATTTTTTTAGATGAATGAAAAGAAAGGAGATTTTTCAATTGTAATTGCACATAGCAAGGATGATTTAAAATTCATTGAAGAAATGGTACGAAGACAAGTACTTCCTGTACCTGAAAGCTGGATGATCTACGAATGTGACCATTTAGCTTATGCTGGTATGTTTTTTAACTATCAAGATTTTAATGTATTTAATATATTTGAATGTATTAATAATTAATTTGTGTGTAAAATAATATTGTAAATTATTTTCATTTAGATACTTATGAAGATGCGAAGCTTATTTTACAAAAGTATATGTACATATACTTATATATATACGTATATATATACGTATATATGTAAAACAAAAAGTATTATAAAGCCTGAATCATCAGATTCTAATTTGATTAAAAACAAGAGGAAGCGTATAAGCTCTCAAATAGAATCTAAAATAACATCTATCGTTGTAGTAAAAAAAAGCAAAGAAGAAAATAAAAAAAGTAATGTTTTAAATAATTCAGATGACTTTTCAGCGAATAAAAATGAAGATGATCTTGAAGAATTGTTTTCTGTGGAATCAATCACTAATGCAAGTAAGGTAAATAACGAAATCATGTCATCGGATAAATGTGAAGTACCAGAGCTTGCTGTAGTAAATTTAAGTAATCTCAGTAGCCAAGATGACACACTCTCATTAGAAAACAGTGTATTAGACATTACACAAGATATTTTAAAAAAAAGTGACTTAGAAGAGTTGAAAAAAAGTATATTATTCGTAGTCTCAGAAGTGAATTTATTACTGTAAATGGCCGGTTAAACAATATTCAAACACAGCTATCAGAAATTCAAACAAGTATTGCAAACTCACAAAAATTAACACTAGGTAATGATGTATTAACATTACAAGCTTTTCAAGATATGTATGAGTATGATCTACCTTTCAAGACTGTTAATGATTTTACTAACTTTGAGTTAGATTTAAAAGATAAGAAAAAAACTGTAAATGAAAATCTTGTTTTAAATTTCAAATCATCTGTTAATACTAACAAAGACTTAGTTGAAGTTGTTACTAGTGTATTTAAAAGTTTTTTTACAAGAGATGTACTAATAAATTTTACTGCTCAAAAAAAGCAAAAAGATAAGTTATATTTTAAAGATACATGTTTTTATAATCACTTTAAAGAAGTGTTATTAGTTATGTTCAATACAACTAATAAAACAATAGATGAAATATTAATTAAACAAGCAATTGGAATTGTTTTGAACAATGCTAAGGATTGGGATGGATACAGGAGGAAAAGGGAGCTTGACAAAAATAAATTTGATATTGTTTAGTTTATTGTTTATGTTAAAACTTTTAAAATATTTATAATTAAAACAAAACTATGTAATTGATAGTAAAATAAATATAAATTTGTAATTAATTATTAATTGAATAATTTGTTTTTAATGTATGATATTACAACATAATAGATATATAAATAATATATATATGTATATATATATATATATATATATATATATATATATATATATATATATATATATGGTTCATGCTTTTATATATAAATAATATTATTTATATATACATATATAGAATTATAATAATAAAATTATATCTTATAAAAGCATGAACCATATACGAATAATTCAATAGTTCGCCATTTTAAGGATCGCCGCGTTTAGTGCTGACGAGACCCTTAAAATAAATCGAATTTCAGGCAGGATGGTAAGGGCCTTAGGAACACCTCGTTACGCAAGTGGTCAGGTTCGAGTGAGGCACCTGATCTGGGCCCCAAAAGGCTGATCAGGACAGGCTTGAGATCCCTCCGCTTTTGTTCGTATTCTGTGGAACGATCTTGTAACCGCGGTGTTCCCCTTGCTCTTTGGTGCAGCCTTCTGGCACGCAGGCACTCACGTCTCTTTTCTGCGATGTCCTCACTCCACCAGATTATTGGTGGGCGGCCGCGAGGGTTGAACTTCACGGCCATAGAGGCATCGCAAGCCGCTGTTAGGGCATTCGTGAGGCCTCGTGCTTTTTCTTCGGCGGTTCCCTCCACTTTTGCCCCCTCAAGGGAGCAGAGGAACGCCTCACGATCAAACGTGGCTGGTGCCCATCTCTCTCTTGCTCCTCTTCCTGCTCTCTATGTCCTATTTGTCTATGTTTGGTTGTAATTGTTCACTACCACATATATATATATATATATATATATATATACAGGGTGTTCTGAAATTCATTCTGTTAATTTCGCACACATATAAAGCACGAAATTCTAAGCAACTTTTCTATCTGACAAATTTCGATTTGAAGCTTATTTATTAAGTTATTGTTAGTTAAACACTATTAATTCGAGCCAATCAGAGCGCGCCAGTCGGCGATGGGCGGTGCAGAGAGACCGAAAGCGGTGCGTGGAGGGAGCGCCCGGAGAGGGGAAGCATATTGGTTGATTCATTTGTTATACAACACGTTAATATGCGACAAAATTAAGAGAATCGAGAGATTAAAAAATGGCCGATAAGGAAATGTGAAGCCTTATTATTTCATTATTTAATTGCTTTATGCATTTTAAATAATTTATTATTTAATAAATTAATACCAAGGATACCTTAGAAATCACTTCATCGAATAAACTGACATTTTAACAATATTGATTTTAATCAAATTAAATGAAACAGAATTTTGTAATTAAATTCGAAATGTTAATGTTAATTATTATATTAAAAAACTAATTATTTAGCCGCTTATTAAACAATTTTTTAATTTTTCTGAATAATTTGACAAGTATAATTTTTTTGACTATATTATAACACAGTCTATTTCATTTAAGTGAATTAAAATGTTGAAAAGTTACTGTTAAAATATTAGTTTATTCAATGAAATTGTTCCTGGGATATCCTATCTATTATGGAAAAAACTCAGGGTATAGAGTCTTTTATAATTAATTATAATAGTACCCTAGTAGAAATCTGACAATAAATGTAACAATTTTAAGTCATAAAATGGCCAATTATCATAAAATACCCAATAAATGCCCAATTAATGGCAACATTAGAGTTTTTTTAACCTTAAATGTTACATTTTTACTAGAGTTATGCTACATATAAATTGGCTAAAAAAATTAAATTAAAAGTTAATAATAAGTAAATTGGTTTAAAAAATTAAGATATGTTATTCTTTGTGAGGCTTGCGATGGCTCGGTTGGTAGGGCGTCGGGCTCGTAATCTGGAGGTCCCAGGTTCGATTCCCAGCCCCGGCCGATTGATACAAGCACCACTGGGGAATGTATTTTCAACAAGTGCTTTCTTAACAAAGACATCGCATAACCTCCGCCGCTGATCAGCACCAATTTGGGAGCATAAAAAGAGCGACGTTAAAATACAAAAAAGAAAGGTTATTCTTTGAAACAATAGCTTATCAACAAAATTTGATTTAATACGGGGTCTTGACTCAAACCAAAGATATAATAAAATAAAGATACTGTATAAATATTGTATAAATGAAAAAATTGAAAATAAACAGTTTTAGTACTTGAGTACCCATTTCATAGAACCAAGATTTTTATTCAAAAATTATTGTCCTGAATAAACTTTTTATCACCTTACTAATTGAATTGTACAATGTTTATTTAATGTCATTAATGAAATTTTACAAAACTATCATATACCTAACAAAAATTAATTTTAAGAAAATTTAAGTAAATTATTAATTGAAGATAAGTTTAATGTAACCAATATAACTTGTTAATTGGGTTTTAATATCTTTTACACTAAATTGTCTTTTTTAGTATTATTGATAAGTAACATTAATTATAATTAATTAAATTTAGATATTATGCGATCTGTCCTAATTAATAAAATCCTAAAAAACACTATTGGGTGAAAAAATTATAAAAATCCACTTCACAAATTTCATTGGC
Organism: Theocolax elegans; assembly: GCA_026168455.1. Taxonomy (NCBI): domain Eukaryota; kingdom Metazoa; phylum Arthropoda; class Insecta; order Hymenoptera; family Cerocephalidae; genus Theocolax; species Theocolax elegans. The sequence continues at coordinate 52,910,032 of CM047431.1, forward strand.
TACATATTCACACACATTTAATATAAGTTTAATAAGTTAATATTATTAAACAAACATAGTAGAATCCAAATAATTAGACGAAAAACGTGTTATCCAGGATAATAATTGTTGAATAGAACTGTTAGATAGTATGACATGGGTACCTGAGTGCTAAAACTGTCTGTTTCCAAAATTTTCACTTATACAATATCTTTGATTTATTATATTTTTGGTTTGCATCAAAATCCTATATTAATACAAATTTTGTTGAAAAGCTATTGTTTCAAAGAATAACCTGTTTCAATCAGAGCCATATAGATGCTGTCCAAAATCAAAATTACTTGATAGCCAATTTTATTACTGCAAATTAGGTATTTGTAATAATGGTAAACAATTATATTGAGTGCTTTAAATTTTTTCCCATTTAATAAGGTAAAAGTACCAATTACGAAACAGGGCCGTATTGTGGAACATATAGTATTAAATTATTATATTTTAACAAAACTTTGAGTCTTTTATAAATGGAAAAAATAAATCATATTTCAAAAAAGTTAAAAAATGTAGATTTATAAATATAAGAACATAAAATATATGTAATCAAGAAAAAAAATATAAAAGGTTCAAAAGTCAAATAATTTGGAAGGTTATGATGACAAATAGTGCTGATTTCCAATGCCTTGTTTAAAGTTATTTAAACATAATTCATTATGCTTTACAAACATAATATTATGTATAGAAGCTATACTTTCATATGATCTACACTAAAATTCAAATTTATATCTAATTGCTTCATAAATTATACTGTTCCAAAATATGTACATCATTCTCTCATGTCCATAAGTATTGGAACAGCAAGAAAAAATGTTTCATAATATAATTGGTACATAATTCTATATTTCATACATTTCGTGGAACACTTTTAACATTAAGATATTTAACATTTATTTACATTTTTTAAATGTCTAATTGTTAGCAATCGTTAACTAATAACTATTTTAATATATTACATCATCTTCGATAAGTCAACTATGTGTAGTAAATAAATTAATTAAAAAACACAATTCTAATCAACAAAATTATTTTGAATGTTCCAACTTATGTACAAATTCATATTGACAGTTTTTTATCTCATATTTAATAATTAGAGTCAACATAAGCATAAAAAAATAGAATTAATATGAAAAAATATTAATTATTAACTTCGAAAAAATATGAATTGAACGCTAATATTTTATCATAAATTATACAACAGTAATGGTATAGCTCTTATTTTGCTTAAAAATAATTAAAATTTACATACCTAGTAAAAAACCGTTCCGGCACTGGTACTTTTACCTTATGTAATACAAAAAGTTGACCTATTTTGAGGCATTATAAGGTATACTTCCAATATGGTGAAAATGGAAAAAAGGAAAAAACTGATGTTACAATTTGCATAGCTCTGATACAAATTAATATTTTGAAATAAAATTTCTTGCAGATTATGGATTATATTTTTAGTATCTAAAAAACATAAGCCAGTTTAAAATTTATGTACACTCGTCGTGAAATCACCAATATCTATTTGATTAAGGGGATAAGCCTGGGTTAAAACTGGAAAAACAATTCAATATTATTAACTAATAATTGTTTTCATAACAAGTGAAAGCATTTATTAATTTTTTAAACCAATTTACTTATTATTAATTTTTAATTTAATTTTTTTAGCCAATTTATATGTAGCATAACCCTAGTAAAAATATAACATTTAAGGTTAAAAAAACTCTAATATTGCGATTAATTGGGCATTTATTGGGTATTTTATGATAATTGGCCATTTTATGAATTAAAATTGTTACATTTATTGTGAGATTTCTACTAGGGTACTATTTTAATTAATTATAAGAGACTCTATACCCTGAGTTTTTTCCATAATAGATAGGATATCCCAGGAACAATTTCATCGGATAACCACCAGGCATACTCGGGGCGAAATACAATTAATTTTCTTTTCTTTTCTTATTTTTTTTTTCCGTCTTTTTAAGATTTTATTAATTTATATTACAATCAATTAAATTTTATATATTTTTTTTGACTTAGCTTGTCTTAGTCTTCTTTCAAACACTCATCCTGTGAGGTTTCTATAGTGGCTAGTATTAATACAGTCCGCCTTACTTGAGTTGTGAGGAATATTTCTTTGGCTTGTGGAGATCAATAAATTCATTTACCATATAACTTATAATATAAACAAGCAATAAATTCACGAATTTGCAAATTATACGGCATTAGATCACAAAAAATGCCTTATGTGACAATATTCTGACGATTAAGACATTAGTCTATGTAAGTGCGTTAGGGGGCTACCTGTTAATATGTGGCACTTAAGAAAGTTTGCTATTGGTAGGGCATATATACCCCATGTCTTCCTCGTCGGGATAGAGCTGATTTTCAAAAAATTGTATATCTTTCATCTGTATCTAGAAACGAGATGCCTGGACTCTACTGATGAGCCCACCAGGCATACTCAGGGGCGAAATACAATAAATTTTCTTTTCTTTTCTTATTTTTTTTCCGTCTTTTTAAGATTTTATTAATTTTATATTACAATCAATAAAATTTTATATATTTTTTTTGACTTAGCTTGTCTTAGTCTTCTTTCAAACACTCATCCTGTGAGATTTCTATAGTGGCTGGTATTAATACAGTCCGCCTTACTTGAGTTGTGAGGAATATTTCTTTGGCTTGTGGAGATCAATAAATTCATTTATCATATAACTCAAAATTAATAATGGTTTATTTATAATAAGTATGATGTTAAAATGATTATAAACAAATTAGACAATGATTAAACAAAGGTGTAAGTTAATGATGTAATCAATAAAGAAACCTTTGTATAAGAATTATAAATTATGGTATTTTAAATTGTAATCTCTAAACAACTACATTTGTAATCTTGAGAACGAGGCGAACGAAATATAATTGAACGATCAAACGAACTTACCTGTAAGTGAAGTTCGATCGCAATTATATGAGGAGCCTCGTTCGAAGAGATTACATTCCCTCTCAAACATATATATACATATATATTCCCGTCCCCTTTAAATAAACAAATTTAAAATACTTTGTCTAAAAAATGAAGAAGCACGACACGAGAGCGGTATAGGTGACTGCGCCAGCGCATGCGCAGCACTTTAAAAACTTTTATATACTCTAAAGCGCTGTTATTTCCAAGGGGTGGGGGAAACTACATTTGTAATCTCTTCGAACGAGGCTCCTCATATAATTGCGATCGAACTTCACTTACAGGTAAGTTCGTTTGATCGTTCAATTATATTGTAAGTATGCATATTTATGTTTCATGACCTTAACAATATAGGACAAGGATATATTTTAGACAATATTTTTTCTTCATTTAAGTAAAATGAAACTTCTGTGTTAATTAAATACAAAGAGGAAGTAGATAGTTTCATTTAAATTAGTAAAACAAAGTATAAGGAAAAATGCCACGACCTGCGAGAGTCCAGTATGAAGTCATATTCAATGTATTGAAAGACTTACCAATTTTCACTGAAAATGGGGACTTGAAGAAACAGAAAGATCCCGTGTGGAAAGAAGCATGTAAAATCATTCCAGAAATAAATCTTAAGAATTTGTATGTTTTCGTTTACCAAGCAGAAAGCAAATAAAGACCAATTTAATGAAACACTTGAACATTGTGTACAGAACACCAGCCAAAAAATTGAAAATACAGAAAAGAGAACCTGAAGATGCAATACAGATTGACAATAGAATAGAAATTGTTGTACCAAGTGAAGAAAATGATGTTATTGAAAACGAAGAATTAGATTTAGCTTCTGTTAAAGATTCAATACAACTAGTACTTCATTCATTACTCGATTTTGATGAATACATTAATAACACTTTAGAAACTCAAGTTCAAGAAGGGCAAGAAATAAAAGTTTGTAAAATTCTTTTTGATTGTTGTTCAGAAATGAAATCATTTGAGAAATACCTTGGTGTAATAGCAGAAGTAAGATATATTCAAACATTATTGTGAATAATCGTAAATAAAATTTTAATATTTATGAAATAAACTAATTTATATTTTTTCTTTTTACGGAGGTTTTGTTTAACAAATGACAATTTTGTTGAATCATTTAAGCAGATCTTTGCAGATTGTTACAATACGATTGAATTATTGGATAAAAATGAGTTGAAGAATTCTAGTAAATTATTTGCTTATCTTTTATATACAGAATGCATAACTTGGGATATTTTGTCAATTCTAAAGTTAAACGAAAAGGTTACAACTACTGCAAAAAAGAATTTTATTAGAATTCTTCTACGTGAATTGTCTGAAAATATGGGCATTGTTAGATTACAAGAGAAACTTAAGTAAGTATAAGTTTCTGCGAGAAAATACAGATTGGTTTACAACGTACAAATAATTTGATTTTATATTTTTTTAGGGCTGAAAGATATATGTTTAAGGGGATGCCATACCCGACGAAAAATTGTTGTGCAGGTCCGTGCGTTCTGTTTTATCGATACCCTACATAAAATTAACCTAACAGAAAATATCTGTGGCGCCCTCTGTATTATATACTAATACATATTTAGTTGCATGCCCACAGATGGCGCTAATAAGCGAAAATGTAACACAAGGTACAAAATACAACGCTGGTAAAAATTAATTACATTGTTGATTGTAAAAAAATATATAACATTTACTGTAAAAGTAAATGTATAGTTTACTGAAAACTTATTTTTTTATTTTTTTTTTTTTATTAAGCTTACTAAAACTCATGATTGAGTTTATACAGCACTACATAATACAACAATTGAAGTACATTATAATAATTCATATATTATTTCTTTTACATAGCAAGTAAATACGAAAATAAAATGTATTTACATTTTTTTTTCCTAAATCTTTAGGTTACATTTGTCGAAGAATTTACAAATTTTTAGTAAGACTTTTAGGTTCATAGTAGGTAAAAAGGCTTTAATTGTGTAAGGTGGAAAATATTTGTATCTTAATAATTGTTTAATGAGTCGGTGTCTTTGTGGTTCATACACTGGACAGTTCCATATAATGTGACTGAGGTTTTGAACGTCAAGACCGCAGTGACACACAGGGTTACTAACAATATTGATGCGATAAAGAGAGTGTAATAGATTATATCTATTTGTCTTTATTTGCTTTCTGCTTGGTAAACGAAAACATACAAATTCTTAAGATTTATTTCTGGAATGATTTTACATGCTTCTTTCCACACAGGATCTTTCTGTTTCTTCAAGTCCCCATTTTCAGTGAAAATTGGTAAGTCTTTCAATACATTGAATATGACTTCATACTGGACTCTCGCAGGTCGCGGCATTTTACCTTATACTTTGTTTTACAAATTTAAATGAAACTATCTACTTCCTCTTTGTATTTAATTAACACAGAAGTTTCATTTTACTTAAATGAAGAAAAAATATTGTCTAAAATATAGCCTTGTCCTATATTGTTAAGGTCATGAAACATAAATATGCATACTTACAATATAATTGAACGATCAAGCGAACTTACCTGTAAGTGAAGTTCGATCGCAATTATATGAGGAGCCTCGTTCGAAGAGATTACAAATGTAGTTTCCCCCACCCCTTGGAAATAACAGCGCTTTAGAGTATATTAAAAGTTTTTAAAGTGCTGCGCATGCGCTGGCGCAGTCACCTATACCACTCTCGTGTCGTGCTTCTACATTTTTTAGAGAAAGTATTTTAAATTTGTTTATTTAAAGGGAACGGGAATATACAGGGTGTTCTGAAATTCATTTCGTTAATTTCGCACACATATAAAGCACGAAATTCTAAGCAACTTTTCCATCTGACAAATTTCGATTTGAAGCTTATTTATTAAGTTATTGTTAGTTAAACATTATTAATTCGAGCCAATCGGAGCGCGCCAGTCGGCGATGGGCGGTGCAGAGAGACCGAAAGCGGTGCGTGGAGGGAGCGCCCGGAGAGGGGAAGCATATTGGTTGATTCATTTGTTATTCAACACGTTAATATGCGACAAAATTAAGAGAATCGGGAGATTAAAAAATGGCCGATAAGGAAATGTCAAGCCTTATTATATCACTATTTAATTATTTAATTACTTTACGCATTTTAAATAATTTATTATTTAATAAATTAATACCAACGATATCTTAGAAACCACTTCATCGAATAAACTGACATTTTAACAAAAATGATTTTAATCAAATTAAATGAAGCAGAATTTTACTGAAAAGTTACTGTTAAAATATTATTCTATTCGATGAAATTGTTCCTGGGATATCCTATCTATTATGGAAAAAACTCAGGGTATAGAGTCTCTTATAATTAATTAAAATAGTACCCTAGTAGAAATCTCACAATAAATGTAACAATTTTAATTCATAAAATGGCCAATTATCATAAAATACCCAATAAATGCCCAATTAATCGCAATATTAGAGTTTTTTTAACCTTAAATGTTATATTTTTACTAGGGTTATGCTACATATAAATTGGCTAAAAAAATTAAATTAAAAATTAATAATAAGTAAATTGGTTTAAAAAATTAATAAATGCTTTCACTTGTTATGAAAACAATTATTAGTTAATAATATTGAATTGTTTTTCCAGTTTTAACCCAGGCTTATCCCCTTAATCAAATAGATATTGGTGATTTCACGACGAGTGTACATAAATTTTAAACTGGCTTATGTTTTTTAGATACTAAAAATATAATCCATAATCTGCAAGAAATTTTATTTCAAAATATTAATTTGTATCAGAGTTATGCAAATTGTAACATCAGTTTTTTCCTTTTTTCCATTTTCACCATATTGGAAGTATACCTTATAATGCCTCAAAATAGGTCAACTTTTTGTATTACATAAGGTAAAAGTACCAGTGCCGGAACGGTTTTTTACTAGGTATGTAAATTTTAATTATTTTTAAGCAAAATAAAGAGCTATACCATTACTGTTGTATAATTTATGATAAAATATTAGCGTTCAATTCATATTTTTTCGAAGTTAATAATTAATATTTTTTCATATTAATTCTATTTTTTTATGCTTATGTTGACTCTAATTATTAAATATGAGATAAAAAACTGTCAATATGAATTTGTACATAAGTTGGAACATTCAAAATAATTTTGTTGATTAGAATTGTGTTTTTTAATTAATTTATTTACTACACATAGTTGACTTATCGAAGATGATGTAATATATTAAAATAGTTATTAGTTAACGATTGCTAACAATTAGACATTTAAAAAATGTAATAAATGTTAAATATCTTAATGTTAAAAGTGTTCCACGAAATGTATGAAATATAGAATTATGTACCAATTATATTATGAAACATTTTTTCTTGCTGTTCCAATACTTATGGACATGAGAGAATGATGTACATATTTTGGAACAGTATAATTTATGAAGCAATTAGATATAAATTTGAATTTTAGTGTAGATCATATGAAAGTATAGCTTCTATACATAATATTATGTTTGTAAAGCATAATGAATTATGTTTAAATAACTTTAAACAAGGCATTGGAAATCAGCACTATTTGTCATCATAACCTTCCAAATTATTTGACTTTTGAACCTTTTATATTTTTTTTCTTGATTACATATATTTTATGTTCTTATATTTATAAATCTACATTTTTTAACTTTTTTGAAATATGATTTATTTTTTCCATTTATAAAAGACTCAAAGTTTTGTTAAAATATAATAATTTAATACTATATGTTCCACAATACGGCCCTGTTTCGTAATTGGTACTTTTACCTTATTAAATGGGAAAAAATTTAAAGCACTCAATATAATTGTTTACCATTATTACAAATACCTAATTTGCAGTAATAAAATTGGCTATCAAGTAATTTTGATTTTGGACAGCATCAATATGGCTCTGATTGAAACAGGTTATTCTTTGAAACAATAGCTTTTCAACAAAATTTGTATTAATATAGGATTTTGATGCAAACCAAAAATATAATAAATCAAAGATATTGTATAAGTGAAAATTTTGGAAACAGACAGTTTTAGCACTCAGGTACCCATGTCATACTATCTAACAGTTCTATTCAACAATTATTATCCTGGATAACACGTTTTTCGTCTAATTATTTGGATTCTACTATGTTTGTTTAATAATATTAACTTATTAAACTTATATTAAATGTGTATGAATATGTAGCCAATGAAATTTGTGAAGTGGATTTTTATAATTTTTTCACCCAATAGTGTTTTTTAGGATTTTATTAATTAGGACAGATCGCAGAATATCTAAATTTAATTAATTATAATTAATGTTACTTATCAATAATACTAAAAAAGACAATTTAGTGTAAAAGATATTAAAACCCAATTAACAAGTTATATTGGTTACATTAAACTTATCTTCAATTAATAATTTACTTAAATTTTCTTAAAATTAATTTTTGTTAGGTATATGATAGTTTTGTAAAATTTCATTATTGACATTAGATAAACATTGTATAATTCAATTAGTAAGGTGATAAAAAGTTTATTCAGGACAATAATTTTTGAATAAAAATCTTGGTTCTATGAAATGGGTACTCAAGTACTAAAACTGTTTATTTTCAATTTTTTCATTTATACAATATTTATACAGTATCTTTATTTTATTATATCTTTGGTTTGAGTCAAGACCCCATATTAAATCAAATTTTGTTGATAAGCTATTGTTTCAAAGAATAACCTTTCTTTTTTGTATTTTAACGTCGCTCTTTTTATGCTCCCAAATTGGTGCTGATCAGCGGCGGAGGTTATGCGATGTCTTTGTTAAGAAAGCACTTGTTGAAAATACATTCCCCAGTGGTGCTTGTATCAATCGGCCGGGGCTGGGAATCGAACCTGGGACCTCCAGATTACGAGCCCGACGCCCTACCAACCGAGCCATCGCAAGCCTCACAAAGAATAACATTTCTTAATTTTTTAAACCAATTTACTTATTATTAACTTTTAATTTAATTTTTTTAGCCAATTTATATGTAGCATAACTCTAGTAAAAATGTAACATTTAAGGTTAAAAAAACTCTAATGTTGCCATTAATTGGGCATTTATTGGGTATTTTATGATAATTGGCCATTTTATGACTTAAAATTGTTACATTTATTGTCAGATTTCTACTAGGGTACTATTATAATTAATTATAAAAGACTCTATACCCTGAGTTTTTTCCATAATAGATAGGATATCCCAGGAACAATTTCATTGAATAAACTAATATTTTAACAGTAACTTTTCAACATTTTAATTCACTTAAATGAAATAGACTGTGTTATAATATAGTCAAAAAAATTATACTTGTCAAATTATTCAGAAAAATTAAAAAATTGTTTAATAAGCGGCTAAATAATTAGTTTTTTAATATAATAATTAACATTAACATTTCGAATTTAATTACAAAATTCTGTTTCATTTAATTTGATTAAAATCAATATTGTTAAAATGTCAGTTTATTCGATGAAGTGATTTCTAAGGTATCCTTGGTATTAATTTATTAAATAATAAATTATTTAAAATGCATAAAGCAATTAAATAATGAAATAATAAGGCTTCACATTTCCTTATCGGCCAGTTTTTAATCTCCCGATTCTCTTAATTTTGTCGCATATTAACGTGTTGAATAACAAATGAATCAACCAATATGCTTCCCCTCTCCGGGCGCTCCCTCCACGCACCGCTTTCGGTCTCTCTGCACCGCCCATCGCCGACTGGCGCGCTCCGATTGGCTCGAATTAATAATGTTTAACTAACAATAACTCAATAAATAAGCTTCAAATCGAAATTTGTCAGATAGAAAAGTTGCTTAGAATTTCGTGCTTTATATGTGTACGAAATTAACGGAATGAATTTAAGAACACCCTGTATATGTATATATATGTTTGGGAGGGAATGTAATCTCTTCGAACGAGGCTCCTCATATAATTGCGATCGAACTTCACTTACAGGTAAGTTCGTATGATCGTTCAATTATATTTCATTCGCCTCGTTCTCAAGATTACAAATGTAGTTGTTTAGAGATTACAATTTAAAATACCATAATATATAATTCTTATACAAAGGTTTTTTTATTGATTACATCATTAACTTTCACTTTTGTTTAATCATTGTCTAATTTGTTTATAATCATTTTAACAACATACTTATTATAAATAAACCATTATTAATTTTGATTCAAATTATCAATAACCTCAGTTATTTAATATTTAAAATTGCTGACCCAAAACTGTGATTATTATCATTCTTAATCGGCCTATTATAAAAAGTAGCAAAAGTTTTTGACTTATTAGTCCAACCAGCCGTTTGTCTAATAATATCCAAATGGACACCTTTCTTAAATGCTACGGACATAGCCGCATGTCTCGTAGAATGAGCTGTAAATACTGATGTGTCAATCCCACTTTTACGTAAAACGGATTTAATCCATCGGCTTATAGTTTGTGCACTAATAGGATCAAAAGGCTTTTTAAAGGAAATAAATAATTCATCTATATCATTTCTTAATTTACTTGTAAACTTAATATAACTTATAATGGCTGAAGCCACGCACAATTTTGTATTTTCTTTAAACTTTGGTAAAATTAACAATGGCTGAAATCTACCAGGTGCAGACGTTTTTATTAGGCACGACCGTTATACGGGAGGGCCTTATATTTTTGTCATTGAAAAAAGAGTTGTTCCACGAATATCTCAAAAAGTTATTACCCGATTTGACTGAAACCTTAAGGGTAGTTTTCTCTACATATAAGAAGGTGCTGGTTCTATTTTCAGCAACATCGGCGGAACCATAATGAAAGCTTCAACAAAGTTTACATTTATCTAAAAACGACTTAAATTCATTTTCTGTACAATATCTCAAAATATACAAATCTTAGCGAAAAACTTACTATTGACAAAATGTTTCTATTAAATTGACGCAACTTTTTTCTATTTAACATAATACATGATTTTTGTCTATTTTAGCTCTAGAGACTCACAAAAGACGCAAATATCAGAAAATTGAAAAATAAAAAAATCGTTGTTCCACAAATATCTCAAAAAGTTATTACGCGATTTGACTGAAACCTTGAGGGTAGTTTTCTCTATATATAAGAAGGCGCTGGTTCTATTTCCAGCAACATCAGTGAAACCATATTTAAGCTATAACAAAGTTTACATTTATCTAAAAACGACTTACATTCATTTTCTGTACAATATCTCAAAATATACAAATCTTAGCGAAAAACTTACTATTGACAAAATGTTTCTATTAAATTGACGCACCTTTTTTCTATGTAACATAATACATGATTTTTGTCTATTTTAGCTCTAGAGACTCACAAAAGACGCAAATATCAGAAATTGAAAAATAAAAAAATCGTTGTTCCACAAATATCTCAAAAAGTTATTACCCGATTTGACTGAAACCTTGAGGGTAGTTTTCTCTATATATAAGAAGGCGCTGGTTCTATTTCCAGCAACATCAGTGAAACCATATTTAAGCTATAACAAAGTTTACATTTATCTAAAAACGACTTACATTCATTTTCTGTACAATATCTCAAAATATACAATCTTAGCGAAAAACTTACTATTGACAAAATGTTTCTATTAAATTGACGCAACTTTTTCTATTTAACATAATACATGATTTTTGACTGTATTGGCGCTAGAGACTCGCAAATACGCAAATATCATAAAATTGAAAAATAAAAAAATCGTTGTTCCACAAATGTCTCAAAAAGTTATTACCCGATTTGACTGAAACCTTGAGGGTAGTTTTCTCTACTATAAGAAGGTGCTGGTTCTATTTTCAGCAACATCGGCAGAACCATAATGAAGCTTCAACAAAGTTTACATTTATCTAAAAACGACTTACATTGATTTTCTGTACAATATCTCAAAATATACAATCTTAGCGAAAAACTTACTATTGACAAAATGTTTCTATTAAATTGACGCAACTTTTTTCTATTTAACATAATACATGATTTTTGTCTATTTTAGCTCTAGAGACTCACAAAAGACGCAAATATCAGAAAATTGAAAAATAAAAAAATCGTTGTTCCACAAATATCTCAAAAAGTTATTACGCGATTTGACTGAAACCTTGAGGGTAGTTTTCTCTATATATAAGAAGGCGCTGGTTCTATTTCCAGCAACATCAGTGAAACCATATTTAAGCTATAACAAAGTTTACATTATCTAAAAACGACTTACATTCATTTTCTGTACAATATCTCAAAATATACAAATCTTAGCGAAAAACTTACTATTGACAAAATGTTTCTATTAAATTGACGCAACTTTTTTCTATTTAACATAATACATGATTTTTGACTGTTTTGGCGCTAGAGACTCGCAAATACGCAAATATCATAAAATTGAAAAATAAAAAAATCGTTGTTCCACAAATGTCTCAAAAAGTTATTACCCGATTTGACTGAAACCTTGAGGGTAGTTTTCTCTACATATAAGAAGGTGCTGGTTCTATTTTCAGCAACATCGGCAGAACCATATTAAAGCTAAAACAAAGTTTACATTTATCTAAAAACGACTTAAAATCATTTTCTGTACAATATCTCAAAATATCGTAACCGGACATTTTGCCGTATGACACTTCGCCGTCGGACCCTTCGCCGTAAACATTTCGCCGTATGAGACCTTTTGCCGTATAATATTTCGCCGTATGAGACATCTTGCCGTATAACATTTCGCCGTATGAGACATTTTGCCGTACGCGATTGGGTTATAGGGTTATAGGGTTATTGGTTGAGCAGGGGGTTTGGGGGGCGCAGCCCCCCATTACACTTTTGTTGTTACACACATACAGTATCGGTAAATTATTTGTAATTATAACTAGACTATAATAACAAACAATTTTTCAATTTCAATATATGATTTTGTTTACAATTATAAAAAAAATGTGTACGAATCGGATAATATAGTTTATCTAAATGATATTGTTAATTTATTGTAAAAGTTTATGTTTCGTTTGTCATATTGTGAATCATTATTATTTATTGTTCTGTATTGTTATGTTGTTATTGATTTGTATAACTTTTCGATTATCTGCGATGTTTTGAAAAATTTATATACAATTATAGTTCAAATGCTCTTTAAAATGTAAACATAGTTTTTATTTTATTTCAATATAAAATTAAATTAAATTTCGCTGTATCAAAATTCGCCGTACGTATTTTTTCCTATTTTACGGAGAGAAGTTCCTTACGGCAAAATGTCACATACGGCAAAATTTTATACGGCGAAATGTCCTATACGGCGAAATGTCCTATACGGCGAAAAGTAATACGGCGATTTGTCCGACGGCGAAGTGTCCAACGGCGAACTGTCATACGGCAAAGTGTCATGGAACCCAAAATATACAAATCTTAGCGAAAAACTTACTATTGACAAAATGTTTCTATTAAATTGACGCAACTTTTTTCTATTTAACATAAAACATGATTTTTGACTGTTTTGGCGCTAGAGACTCGCAAATACGCAAATATCATAAAATTGAAAAATAAAAAAATCGTTGTTCCACAAATGTCTCAAAAAGTTATTACCCGATTTGACTGAAACCTTGAGGGTAGTTTTCTCTACATATAAGAAGGTGCTGGTTCTATTTTCAGCAACATCGGCAGAACCATATTAAAGCTAAAACAAAGTTTACATTTATCTAAAAACGACTTAAAATCATTTTCTGTACAATATCTCAAAATATACAATCTTAGCGAAAAACTTACTATTGACAAAATGTTTCTATTAAATTGACGCAACTTTTTTCTATTTAACATAAAACATGATTTTTGACTGTTTTGGCGCTAGAGACTCGCAAAGACGCAAATATCAGAAAATTGAAAAATAAAAAAATCGTTGTTCCACAAATATCTCAAAAAGTTATTACCCGATTTGACTGAAACCCTAAGGGTAGTTTTCTCTACATATAAGAAGGTGCTGGTTCTATTTCCAGCAACATCGGCAGAACCATATTAAAGCTATAATAAATTTAAAATTTCTCTAAAAACGACTTTCGTTCATTTTTCGCACAATAACTCGAAATGTAGAACTCCTGTCAAATAACTTTCTATTAACAAAATGTTTTAATTACAAAGACGCAATTTTTTCCTATGTAACGTAGTACATGATTTTCCACTATTTTTGGCGCTACAGACTCGCAGTCGCTAATATCATCAATTTGAAATTTAAAAATTCGATGTTCCACAAATATCTTGAAAAATTTTCAACTGATTTAGCTGAAATTTTAAGAGTAGTTTCCTCTACCCTTCGGATGGTGCTGGTTCTATTTCCAGTAAGATCGGTTGAATCATATTTTTGTTGTGCTATAACAAGGTCGGTAGAACCATATTTCAGCTGTAACTAGACGAAAAGTTGGTGCTATACTCAATAATATGGGTATTTTCTTTTGTATATAATGTTTTATCCATTAGTTTTTCATAAGTCTATTTTCGATTTAAAAAAAATCCGTATTAATATTTATTATTGATAATACTATTATTATCTTAAATGCTGTAAAAGAAAAGAAAAAACAATAAATTAAATGTTTTTAATAAAAACATAGTTTTTATTTTATTTCAATAAAATTAAATTAAATTTCGCTGTATCAAAATTCGCCGTACGATTCTATCTTAAAACGTACCTTAACCCAAACAATAATTTTTTGATTTCATGTACATCTCTCAAAATATACAAATTCAATCTAGCGAAAACTTACTATTGACAAATGTTTCTATTAAATTGACGCAACTTTTTTCTATTTAACATAAAACATGATTTTTGACTGTTTTGGCGCTAGAGACTCGCAAAGACGCAAATATCAGAAAATTGAAAATAAAAAATCGTTGTTCCACAAATATCTCAAAAAGTATTACCCGATTTGACCTGAAACCCTAAGGGTAGTTTTCTCTACATATAAGAAGGTGCTGGTTCTATTTCCAGCAACATCGGCAGAACCATATTAAAGCTATAATAAATTTAAAATTTCTCTAAAAACGACTTTCGTTCATTTTTCGCACAATAACTCGAAATGTAGAACTCCTGTCAAATAACTTTCTATTAACAAAATGTTTTAATTACCAAGACGCAATTTTTTCCTATGTAACGTAGTACATGATTTTCCACTATTTTTGGCGCTACAGACTCGCAGTCGCTAATATCATCAATTTGAAATTTAAAAATTCGATGTTCCACAAATATCTTGAAAAATTTTCAACTGATTTAGCTGAAATTTTAAGAGTAGTTTCCTCTACCCTTCGGATGGTGCTGGTTCTATTTCCAGTAAGATCGGTTGAATCATATTTTTGTTGTGCTATAACAAGGTCGGTAGAACCATATTTCAGCTGTAACTAGACGAAAAGTTGGTGCTATACTCAATAATATGGGTATTTTCTTTTGTATTATAATGTTTTATCCATTAGTTTTTTCATAAGTCTATTTTCGATTTAAAAAAAATCCGTATTAATATTTATTATTGATAATACTATTATTATCTTAAATGCTGTAAAAGAAAAGAAAAAAACAATAAATTAAATGTTTTTAATAAAAAAAATACTTGTTTTTTAAGGAATTGCAATAAATTAGTATATATATATATGGGGTATTCCACGTGAAGTGGTCCGATCAAAATTTTAAAATGCACCAAATTTTGGGTACACTTTGCAAATGTTTTTCAGAATACAGAAAAAAATTTTTAGGTACTGGAATCTATTTGCTCAAAAGTTATTCTAACCTCAAAAAGTGAATTTTTCCACATTTTTTTCAACACCAGCTGGGTTTACCGCTATATAACTCAAAATCTATCAACTTTTACTATAGAACATTATATGTAACATTCGTTGCTAATTATATCTAGAATTTATTCTTCTGGGTTAGAATTTCTAATCTCAAGGTCAATGTTACATAAACTACATGTCAATATTCAACTTGAAAAAAGTGCAAGTGCGCCACCTTTGATTTTTTCATCCAAAAGTCTAAAAGAAAGCTTGGAGCAATACCTTTCAAATGGTCTGTAGCATTTTTATGGCCTCCAATTCTGTAAAAAGTTATGACAATTTAAAGAAACACGAAATTTTTTTAAAAATTTAAATGGGAATTACCATGTTAATTTTTGTGAATTTTTTGTCTTTCTTTAAATTGTCATAACTTTTTACAGAATTGGAGGCCATAAAAATGCTACAGACCATTTGAAAGGTATTGCTCCAAGCTTTCTTTTAGACTTTTGGATGAAAAAATCAAAGGTGGCGCACTTGCACTTTTTTCAAGTTGAATATTGACATGTAGTTTATGTAACATTGACCTTGAGATTAGAAATTCTAACCCAGAAGAATAAATTCTAGATATAATTAGCAACGAATGTTACATATAATGTTCTATAGTAAAAGTTGATAGATTTTGAGTTATATAGCGGTAAACCCAGCTGGTGTTGAAAAAAATGTGGAAAAATTCACTTTTTGAGGTTAGAATAACTTTTGAGCAAATAGATTCCAGTACCTAAAAATTTTTTTCTGTATTCTGAAAAACATTTGCAAAGTGCACCAAATATTGGGTATACTTTGCAAATGTTTTTCAGAATACAGAAAAAAATTTTTAGGTACTGGAATCTATTTGCTCAAAAGTTATTCTAACCTCAAAAAGTGAATTTTTCCATATTTTTTTCAACACCAGCTGGGTTTACCGCTATATAACTCAAAATCTATCAACTTTTACTATAGAACATTATATGTAACATTCGTTGCTAATTATATCTAGAATTTATTCTTCTGGGTTAGAATTTCTAATCTCAAGGTCAATGTTACATAAACTACATGTCAATAATCAACTTGAAAAAAGTGCAAGTGCGCCACCTTTGATTTTTTCATCCAAAAGTCTAAAAGAAAGCTTGGAGCAATACCTTTCAAATGGTCTGTAGCATTTTTATGGCCTCTAATTCTGTAAAAAGTTATAACAATTTAATGAAACACGAAATTTTTTAAAAAATTTAAATGGGAATTACCATTTAAATTGTCATAACTTTTTACAGAATTGGAGGCCATAAAAATGCTACAGACCATTTGAAAGGTAATGCTCCAAGCTTTCTTTTAGACTTTTGGATGAAAAAATCAAAGGTGGCGCACTTGCACTTTTTTCAAGTTGATTATTGACATGTAGTTTATGTAACATTGACCTTGAGATTAGAAATTCTAACCCAGAAGAATAAATTGTAGATATAATTAGCAACGAATGTTACATATAATGTTCTATAGTAAAAGTTGATAGATTTTGAGTTATATAGCGGTAAACCCAGCTGGTGTTGAAAAAAATATGGAAAAATTCACTTTTTGAGGTTAGAATAACTTTTGAGCAAATAGATTCCAGTACCTGAAAATTTTTTTCTGTATTCTGAAAAACATTTGCAAAGTGTACCCAAAATTTGGTGCATTTTAAAATTTTGATCGGACCACTTCACGTGGAATACCCCATATATATCAATGAAATAATATCAAACCTTCAAAATGTAAACATAAAAAATAAATAACGTTGGTTGACTTACGATATCTTAATGACATTATGACGAAAGCGAAATCCAATTCGTTTATTTGGATGTTGATGCAGTGGGTTATTGAACCATCATAAGTATATTTTGGAAAATAGAGGACGATAATGAAGTAACATGTAATTCCTTGTAGTAGGCACTAAATTCAGGTGGTACAAACAGACAAGTCAGTCAAGCAGTATTCAATGGTATGGATCCTGAGAAAAAGACATTGTAAAACGCCAAGTAATAATCAAATTGAGAATCAGAAGAAATTTGTCAGCCATTGCCGCTGAATGATTACCTGCAAGTTAGTGAGCGAGATACGTTGAACGGTTACTTGCTAATTATGGTATGAAACCAGTTAGGAGATTCGGTAAACTGTGTCGTCTCAATGATGAATCGATTTCCCTGGAATATATAGACGTTTCTTTTAAACTTAGAATGAAATATAAATAATATATAAATTACTGAATTTGATTTATCGATTAGAAGACAGAGTGATAAAGATATATCGAAAGTCGATGTCATCAAATATACTGAATAATATAAAAACACAAGCAGCAAACAGTTTTAATAAAACATTTAATAAACATTAAATGTTAATTCAATTGTAATAAGTAGATTCAAAGCAAACTATAGAAGTATTTTCAGTTCACTTTTACAATTTTATAACACATTTTCCGTTCGAACTATCTATTTTTTTCCTTGAAGTTTGAATTTTTGGTTAAAACCGTTTGCTTCTTCTGTCTTCATATTATTCAGTACATTTGATGACATTGATTTTCGATATATCTTTATCACTTTGTCTCCTAATCTATAAATCAAATTCTCTCATTGTTTTATTATAAAATTACAGATATATTATAAAAAAAACAAACGAAAATGAAAACTACCTCGTGGTTAGAATAATTCTGGTATATGCCTCTGTAATTAGGCATTTCTTTATTCAGGAAATGAATCGCTAGATAACGAATACTTTGACTGAAATCATGACGGCTGTTGTTGTTCTAGTACATACAAACTCGTACAAAGAGTATTACTTAATGACACAAATGGCCTCGTTGGTAATAGAGGTGGTAGCTACTACGATTGCTGTAGACTGGGACCACTGTTCGAGCTCAACGATAGTAATAATTGTAGTGATGTCGAATCACCCTGTTAAATTATAATGACCAAATTTTAAAAATTAGTAATGCAGAAAATTTTATCTACATGTGTTCTGAAAGTGTTCCATCATTGTTGACTTACCACTCGTAAGCTCATTCACTTTTTCGTAGTCTTCACAACTTCTTCAGATTTACCCATAGTGTCTGAATCGTGTCTATTTTTCGATTACGCTTGTTGAAGTTGGTTCGATGACAATGATGTCTTCTGGGGTGACAGAGTCTGCCAGAGCCGATGTAGCTCGTTCTATTGCAATATTACGAGATGTTTACGTTCTGTTTTTAAGCTTGATGAGGTTGAGCTTGCAATGTAGACGCTGTAGAATTATTTGCAGTCGGCAGTGTTATACTATGTTCGATCCATCTGGTAATCGGCGTACACGATTTCCCGATGATGAAGCTTCAATACCGCTTGCGCTTTTCAATACGCTTCTGTTGCGGCGATTAGCAGCTAGTGATCTCGAGAATTCATTTAATTTAAGGCTAAAATTTATAAATTATACAATTATGTTTATTTAATGATAATTTGGATAATCGAGATTTAAATATTCGCAAATTAACACGAATCTTTCATTTAAAGTTTACTCAAAAAATATCCAATCTTAACATAAAATCAATAATTTCCAATAAATTATAGAAAATTTTTTAATAACTTAATTCACCTCTACTTCTCTAAAATATTCGAGTTTTAAATTTATGGAGATTTTCTTATAATTTAGTGTCAACAAGAAGTTGATCTAAAAGTACTTATAATACTTAAAAAAACGCCCAGAATTTTTCCAGTCCATAAACTTGATCTAAATATAATTAATTTAAATCTTATAT
The DNA here is from genome assembly GCA_026168455.1 of Theocolax elegans. Classification (NCBI taxonomy): domain Eukaryota; kingdom Metazoa; phylum Arthropoda; class Insecta; order Hymenoptera; family Cerocephalidae; genus Theocolax; species Theocolax elegans. Next base: position 52,929,557 of record CM047431.1, read on the forward strand.
ACCTATGGTTTATTTACAAAGATGATTTTAATCTTTACAGCAATATTTTTTAATTTAATTTTTTTTAATAATATAATTCAATAGAACAATTTCAAAATATAAATTTTATTTGTAGCGTAAAATACAATTTCTATCTAAAAATCCTGAATATTTTATGTAGATAAATGCACTTACCACTTTTATAATTTTTCGCTGTTTCCACTTGAAAATATTTATAAAGTTGTAGTCTGAATTTTTGTTCTAAACCGTAATTATAAAAAAATTCAAAACAGAGACTTGAACCCATAACAATATCCTTCATATCCTTCACATACATCTCCACAAGCTATTGTACACGGAGAGAAATAATTAGTAAATATTACAAAGCAGTTTGGTAAAAATTCCTAAACTCTCAAGTAATGTGGTAACAAACTGCGAATCTCGTAATTTTTACTAGACTAAATTGTAATTTTAATTTTTTTTTTTTTAACATCAGAAAAAAAATTTTATTCCTCCCATATTATTTATTTTTGAGTTTATGTATATTATTCGAGTGTTATGGATATTTTAAATATTTAAATGAAATTGAATTAGTGAAAAAGATTCTGGATGTCATCGGGATCGAACCTGCGAAGTTTCGGTTGAGAATCTAAGTCCTTACCATTGCGCCACCGCGTCACTTGCATGTGTTTCTTCGAATCGTCCTTTAAAAGTAAACAAACGAACGACGCGATTCCAATAAAAAATTTAACCTAAAGATCGCAACTTTATCGCTTCTTTTCGGTATCTCGTGCTGTAAAATACTCTCCGCAACTGGTTCGAAAATGCTTTTTTACGAAACTCTTTACAGCCTTCAGTTCGTATTGTAAACCTCTCATTTAATGCATAAAGTCTTTACGCACCCGTTGCGAAATGTACTGTTGTTTATAGAATTTCGTAAACAGTATAGGAAAAAATCAGAGTTAATAAAATTTACAAGCTTAATTGTAAAATTTAGTAAGTTAACTCCACAAATTTTACTACATTTAGAGTAAATTTTACTACATTTACTGTAAATTTTACTTAGCAGTTTGGTAATTTTTTCGGTTTTTTCGGTCTGTGACCACATTACTTGGGAGTTTAGGAATTTTTACCAAACTGCTTTGTAATATTTACTAAATATTTCTCTCCGTGTACTAAACTCTTTGTACATAGTGCAATTGAAATTCTTTAAGAGAAATGACCAAAATTGGAAGAGTGTGTTCACCTCTTTCTCCATACCAAGTTATTTACACATTATTACACTAAAATAAAAAGAGATTCCATAAATCCTAAAATGAATGATGACTTTATGTAAATTTTATAAATAATGAATACAACAACGTGATTTATGTCAACATGATTTCTTTAGCTAAGGAAAGAAAACATATTATAATAATCATCACATCAAGAATTTATAACTTAGTTACAACTAGGGGGGCCGAGCCCCCCTGTGCGCTGCCGCGCGCCAACCCCCCGCGCGCCTCACGCGCAAGTTTCGGTTCTCAGGCTGCGCCTGAAACTTATAAGGCACGACCGAATATAGCTCGCGCTTCGCGCTCGCACCGTTAGTGGTTTTTATAGATTAAAAATGTACTTATAATTGTTAAATTTTAGATATTATTCTAATATTCTGACTATCAATGTATTGAAGAAAAAAGAGTTGTTCCTCAAATATCTCAAAAATTTAAAAAAAAAATATTTGGTAAGAAAGAAGTAGTAGGAAACATATTTCTGAAAGAAGAGTTAACGTGATTTAAAAAAAATACATATATACATAATTTTCATATGTTTATATAAAACCATATAGTTTTTTTTCATTAATGTTTCTAAAGAATATTTGGTAAAACAATGTTAATGGCACATATATTTTGGACAGTAAAGGTAAGTAAATGTGAGAAAATATTGTACAATTTATATTTGTCTATATGAAACCATATAATTAATTTATTTATTCGTTATAGAGCAACATTCATATATATTGTTTAAATTTGTTAATTTTTTATTTACTGGTATAACTGTTTATGTTGATTATGTTCCTGAAATTGAAATTTAATTTAAGAAAAATAGTAAATGTTATTTAATATTAAAGATAGGCTTCAATTTAGAAAAAATTCGTTATGTTTATTTAACGTTCAAGTCCAAATTTTTCAAGTTTAAAAACTGTTGGAAATAAGACGTGATAGTCTCTCTCTCTCTCTCTCTATCGTTACCAACTGAGTAACGAGGAGTGGGGAGGACCCCGGAGGAAGCGACGCAAGCGGCGGCGCGGTGAGATCGGTTTCTCCCGCTACTGCACTCGAGCCACGTATCCCGACACGGTCGGATGTACCAAGGCCTTCCCCAGTGTACAAACATATTATATATATATATAGAATAAATTAGTCTATTTCTTTTATAATATAAACGGTAAGTTTATCATTAAAGCCAAGCCCTTCCTCTCCTGTTTTATTCCAACAGGTTATGGGCCCAGCACGCTTCCACTGCGCGCTGGTTTGAGAGGAATAGTTTGGCTTTGTTATTTGTTAGAAGTCCCTTCTTCGCGATCGCGAGTGTTTGTGAGAAAAGTGTGGTGCAAAGTTTTGTTGGTGTTGTGCTAGAAAGAAGCTAGAAAGGGAGATCAGACAGAGCTACGGTCACCCAGTCAACCACCACAAAGGAAATTTAGCTAGGAGAAAGAAAGCTAGAGGATTGACCGGGATCAGGTAGAGGAATCTACAGCAACTAGAAAGAAAGATGGCGGACGAGATAAGAGACCTCCACAAATCGGCAAATGCTAGAGGTATGTGACTCAGCGAGCGAAAGTGCGGGCTAGTTACATGTTAAATTCAGTTAGTTTGAAATTAAATTCGGTTAGTTTGAAATTAAATTCAGTTAGTTTGAAATTAAATTCAGTTAGTTTGAAATTAAATCTGTTAGTTTGAGATTAAATTCAATTGAAAATGCTCGATCCAGAGTTATGTAAGTTTGAAGCTAGTTTAAAATTTTGAGCGTTTACGTATCGTTCGAGTGCCGGGTTTCCGCAAAAAGTGCACGAAATTGGTTTTTGATTAGACGGTTCCGAGAAATCGGTAGACGCAAGGAAGCCAAGATGGCCGCCGGGCCTGAGCAGGAACGCCGGGTTTGCGCGGGAACGCCGGGTTTGCGCGGGAGCGCCAGGGAAGCGCGCTGTTTCTCGCCGTGTTGCTCGACCGCGCGGAGTGGGGGAAACTCGCGACTGGAGAGCATGCTCGTTCGACCGGCGCGTGCGAACTATCGATCGATCGACATTCACACCGCTTGATATTTGCAGTTGATACGTAGCGCGACCGAGTGAAATGGACGCGCATGAAATTAGTTAGAACTAATAATGCACATGCGAGACCCGCACATCGTTTGATGCGGATAAATGCTTCGAAATTGAAAGTTTGACAATGCGCATTACTAGAAAGTCAATAAATGACTATACAAGCTAGACATATTGTACATTTTTGAAAATTAGAATCAAGTTAGAAAATATATTGAAGTCAGATATATGAAACGATTGAATATTTTAAGTTGGATTTAACATGATTTTGATGTATAGACCAACGGACCTTGAAGCTATTCTTGCTCACGCAAGACTTAGAGCTTCAATTGGCGGAGAACCACCCGGACGAAACATATGTCTTCGACATCCAGGAAGAAGGAGTGGTCTTCACCATGTCTGGCGGAAAACGTTATACAGTTGGTAAACATGAATTTTTAAGCTAGAGTGGTAAGAGTAATTAGATAGTAGTTAGATACGAAATTAAAAATCATATATATATGTAGGTATTATACCTTGAAGCATGCAAAAATCTCAGATTAAAGCTGGCTCATGGATTTTCTGTATAATGTGTTCTTATGCAGTCTGTTCATGATATTAAGTGAATGTGGAAAATCTGTGTGTTTCAGTGCTTCTGCATTCGCTTGTTGTTCATGTTTGGCTTGTGTTCGGTCAAATTTTGGACAACTATCTAAATTTCCCATTGTATTTTCACAGGACGAGAGCAATTGAGTGACGAGATCATTCGTGTCGTCAGTGAAGAGTTAGAAAGGAAACGGCTGCTGTTAGAGGCGAGTGACGCCAACCAATCTCCTCTGAGCCAGCAGGAGGATGATCTGGAGCTAGAAAGGGAAGGGAAAAATGATCCTGACCCACAGCTAGATTTTGAGCTAGAAAAGGAACCTGAGCTCGAGTCTGGGGATAAGCTAGATAAGTTAGAAACGAAAATGAAAGGTAACTCAACCCCAATGATAAAACGAATAGACTCGTGCGTTTATAATCTGAGTAGGTTCAAGAAAGAGAGAAGTCTCCTTGTGAATTCTCAATTAGAATGTTACACAGCCGATAAGGGAGATTTAGTTAATAAAATTGGAATAAATAAAGATTGTAATTTTTCAGATTTGACCGGAATGCTAGAAAAATTAACAGCTAGAGTGGCGTCGCTGGAAGATAGAGTCCCGACTCTATATGAACTTGGTTTGAAGGACCAAAAGATATACCACGGCGACATAGTGACTAGGATAAGTCATATATATGATAGAATTGGTACGCTAGAAGGAAAATGGGCAAAATGGGAGGAATTTGAAGAAATCGAACCAACTAGAGAAAAGGTAGACAAATTATTAGTTTCTGAAACAGTTAGAAAAGAATTTGACAACCTAATTAGAAATAATATGCTAGAAAGTAGATCAAGTAACTTAAAAGAAAAGATTCAGATCGAAATTGTAAATAAAGATACGACAATTAGGCGCGAGTACAAATTAACAAATGGTTCAAGTTTAGAACAGTTCTTGGACTATCTGACGTCCGAACTGCGCGTTTGTGATTTGCTTTACGTTATAGATCCTCGACAAAAAGCTAGAGACGGGATAGATGACAATACGTTGGAAAAAGAAAAATTCAAAGTTAGAGACATAATTATAAACAGAATCGACCAATCGTATCATTCAAAACTCGCGCACATTCATAACCCAGTTGAATTGTTAGATAAAATTAAAAGTCTTAAAGCTAGTGAATCCAATGTGACATCCGGGTATTTGAGAAAACAATTGCATAATTTAAGATATCAACCTAATAAAGAAACTGCTTCGGTATTTTGGGATAAGTTCGACAAAATAGTTAGACAGTACAATAATTTGACAAATGTCCCAAATTTAACGGAAACGGAAATTAGAGATGCATTTTACGATGCAATAGTAATAAACGTACCCAAAGTTAGAGATGCTGAATTTTTCAATAAAAATACGCATAAGCGACCCCTTTCGATTGAACAATTAAAAACCTATATTGTTGAACAGGAAGCAGCTAGAGGAGAAAGTTCGAAATCGGCAACTGCTCAACATGCTACGAGCAGTCAAAAGGAGGCATGCTACGGGTGTGGAAATAAAGGACATGCACGAGAGACGGCAGAATGTGCTACAGATGTCGTCGATACGAAGGACACGTTAGCACGACCTGCCCATACTCGGACAGACAGCTAGAAGAGATGGGAATCCAAGCTAGAACGAGGTATATTAGACAGTTGTGTACTAAACGAGGGTTAATTCGAGGAGCTAGATTTTTAACGAATAAAAAGCAAAGCCCCGGACTCGGACAAATAACAAAGAAACGACCTAGATTAGATTGGCTAGAGGTAAGGGTCAGGATAAAGGGAATGCTAGAATCAACCGTGGGTTAACGAGAGGCAGAGGAAAAGCTACAGAAAGAGCACCAGTAAACAAAAATCAAAGTAATCCCGGTGAGTGCAATGGTCTTTTAACAACTAATAGTAGTTTGCATTATTCGACTCCTGAAGAGAACGAGATTCCACAAAATAATATATTAGTTAAATTTCTGGCCGATTCCGGTGCCACAGAACATATGTCAAATACAAAATTGATTTTTAAGAAGCTAGATAATAATAAAAAGATTGATATTAAATGTGCTAACAAAAATGATTACGCGATTATAAAATCGGAGGGAGTAGGTCAAGTTAGTGGTATAACCTCACAAGATAGAACGCTAGAGTTAGAAAATGTGATTTGCGCCGAACAGCTATCCGAAAATCTTCTTTCTTTGAGGAAACTTGTCGATCAGGGTCTAGGCATATATCTAGATAACGAAAAGATCAACGTATTTGATCCATTTACAAAAGAGTCGTTCATTACAGGAATTTATGAAAAACCTTTTTGGATAATTGAGTTAGAAATAGATAGATCGAAAATTAAGAAATTAAATCAGCCAGAAAATGATAGTAAAGTCATTGCTTACATAACAACGAGAAGCCAAGGCAGTAAAAGAAAGCTAGAAAAGGAAAATGCCAATGTTGACGATGAGGAAAGCGGAAGAGTAGATACGCTAGACATAGATCGTGAAACTCCTCAGTCACAGTCTTCAAACTTTGAGAATACTATATACGATAGAAAGATCAGCCAAACAGATAATCTATTAACTGACGAAACAACAAAGTTAGATTGTAGTTTAGATACAATTTCAGAAAACAAAGCTATTTTATGGCATATTAGACTTGGTCACGCATCGCTAGAATATCTAAAATCATTTCAGAAACGGTTTCCAAATCAGAAAGATTTAAGTAATGTAAAGTTCGATAAATCAATACAAGATTGTGAAGTTTGTATCGTCTCGAAGTTTAATAAATTGCCATTTAATAGTCAAAGACAAAGAGCAACCAGACCGTTACAAATTATACATGCTGATACAATGGGTCCAATCAGTCCAGCTACTCATCCAAAGGGTGCGACGCTACTTTTCGTCGGGAAAAATCTAATTAGATTAAATTATAACCCGGCGGAGGTTCCATCGTAGCGACGTTGAAAATGGCTAGATATCGCCGATTTGTATTTAATTGGGCGCCTGGCGATATTTAAATAAAATGAAATAACTACTTTACAAACAACTCGGCAACCCGGCAAATCCTCACCTCGACTCCTCGTCACAGAGGGAATCCCGACGGCTGACCACCTCGGAACCGGCGGCTTTTAGAGTAAAGGAAAATTACTTCAAATAACACTCACGAATTTAATCTTTAATCACAACTCATTTATTTAAAAATATGAAAGAAATTATAAGTTCCGGCACCGACACAATATACACGCGACTCGCGACCGACTCTCACACGTGCACACAATCTCTCACACAACTCCGTCCGTCCGGCAAATATATAACATTATTATATTTAAATATTTATATTAATTCGGCCGCCCATCGGGCTAACCGTAACTTTTACTCGCCTAATTAGCTTCTCAACTCCAGTACCGCTCAACTCGAACTCGACTACTCTAACTCTACTCTGCTTTAACTCTATAACCAGAAGAAAATGGCTACTCTGCCTCGAAAATACTACTGCTCAGAAAAATCGACTGCCTCGTCGGACGATCGGGTAGCGAATCATCGAGACCGGCTTCTTCATCCGGCTCGCGGCGTGGCTTGATTCCCAAAATTCAGGATTTTCCTCCCCACCCTATCGCTATCCTGCTCTATCTTACTCTATTCCTTATCTACCGGCGTTGATTAGGGTGGTTGATTGCGTGATCGATACGCGTAGTCAGCCTTGATCTTATTTCCGTCAAGGCCGATTATCCAATAATAGTGGTTTACGTCACCACCAACCTGTTCATTATTGGGTCGATCACGCAACCAATCATCCCCGACACTCGGAAGGCGCGCAATACAAATAATGAATTACCATATCGGTAACCCAGTCGGTGCTGCCGCCCCGTGCCTACCGGCTATGTAATTACTATCAACTATCCCGACACACTCATACATCAATTAGAATTTAATTTTAGCAACTACTAATTACAACTATATACATACTATAAAATTAATAAACATCGCCCAAACTCTACCGACGGATCTACGTATTTGTTATTTAAAATTAACTACGCTATCTAACTAAATTAATTAATATGGTATTATATACGAGCGCGCTATATACAATAGTATACACCAATACATAGGTGTGCGCGCACCGTATATATCTATATATATGTATTTAATATGCCGCGGTATACCTTTGCACGCATACATTAGGTATACCGCGACTCCTACTCTTCTCGCGCTCCCCTCGCTCCGCGCGCTCCCACCCATTATCCCACTACGGTCGCTCACTCGAGCGTATTCGCGCGCGCAACACTCTCGCTGCTCGAGTGATCCCCCCTTCCCGCGCACCTCGCCTAGTGCCGCACGATCGTCGCCGTCGGTGCCGCGTTCCCCGGTATACGGGTGTAAGGTGGGGGAGCACCCTGGCTCTCCCGACTACTAGTACGTAGTTCGGGCGTGCGCGCACCCATGCGCCATCTCAGCCGTCGTCGTCTGCTGAGCACGTGTGACGGTTGAGGTTAGGACGCCGCCTAACCTCCCGTCTTGTTGACATCAGCATCGGATTCGCCAGGTATCGTGAGACGACCTGGGCTCGGTCCTTGGCTCACGATACCTCTCGGCCGGGGTCTCGGTCGTAGTCCGCGTACTACCGTCGGGTATCGGTCGCGTCGTTCGTCGGCTCCGTGCTAAAACATACCCATACCGTGGGTATCAGTGTTTTTTTTTTAAAAATGCATCGGTGCACTTCGGTCCGCCTGCGAGGGATTCGCTACCTGCGACGCGATCGCGATCTAACGTAACGTGAATATAATGCATGCACATGACTTGTAAATACAAGCCATGTGCATGTACTTGTGCGTTGTACATTTTACAACGTCACAAATAGCCCCCTCCTAAACCGAAACACCCCCGGTGTCCTTCGGTTTACTACAACATCTTACTGCAACTACTTTTACTCATTAAACAACTGCTTATTATCCTCAATTATAGATTCTATAATTTTAAAATTACTCATACAACTACTACTACTCTCCTAACAACGATTCGTTCGCGATACTACTTCTTCCCTCGCACGGGCGTCGGACCGAATTGCACACTTTAATTTTTATTTATTTATCAATAACCACCACCATTATAAAATAAAAATAAATAATAAAAATCGAAAATAGAATAATTAAAAAAAAATTATATTATTATACCTATTCCCTCTCTCTTCCGGCGCATTCTCCTCTACTACCGACGGTTATTCTTCTTATATTACATCTTAACTCTAGGCCTTACTCTATTATATACATCTTTATTCTTCTTTACAACTACCGGCGGTGTCTTCTTCTTCTTTCTCTTCTTCTTCTCTTCTTCTTAATCGTAGGGCTCCCTGACGGGTACTTTTGCCGTAGGGCCTACCCTATTCCTCCACTCTACCACCGGCGGGGATTATTCTCCTGTCTTCCTTTGTGACGGCGAAGGTTCTCCATTTACCTTCCCGGGCTCGCCACTCTCCCCGACCTAGGCGGGTATCTACGTCGAAAATCCGGCAGAAATCCATGCCTAGTATGACATCATGGTCTAGGACATTCATGGCTTTGAGCGGAATTATTTCGGCGTATCCGTCTATTTCCAAACTAATGTTTAGGATTCCTATTACCCGGCAAACATCTCCTGTGACGCTTTTAATTGCTGTCTCACATGGTTCCAACCGGCTTCTGAATCTCTCCGTTACTTTAGGTCCAGCGAGCGAAATCATAGCTCCTGGATCAAACAGCGCACTGTAACTCTCTCCTCCGAGATTCAGCTCTAGGAAATTCCTATTATCGGCCGACGTAGCTGCTACATTCTCGTCATCTCGACGGACTTCTTGCTCATTCTCACCATTCGGCGGCGGAATACATAATTCCGTCCGCGTTCTCTTGGGAATCGCTCCCGTACTTCTTGGATTCGGCATCGGAATACAATCTACCTCCTTCTCTACCGGCAAGTCAAGCGGCGAGGGGGCTGAGAGCATCTCTACGGCGCGTTGCACTATGTGTAGCCTCGAGAATTCTCGTTCTTCTTCGAGATCCTCATTGGGCTGTACTGGCGTGGCGACTTCACTCTCCTTTTGCCTCACCCTTTCACGAAACGTTTGTAGACTTTTCCGCGAATATTCCGCTTCACCTAGCGAATAATCAACGGCTTCCGGCTGGATAAAACATAGACCTCGTTTCTTCAACCGCTTCGTGTCTACCTCCGGCGTAACGTGATTCTCGGCTTGCCTCTCTTTACCACCTACGGCATTCTCCTGCTTCTCCACCGGTGGATTATAATTAACCTTTCCGGCGAGATTAAAGGAGTACTGCTGGGGGATCAGCGGACTTACTGTCCCCCAGCCAACAAGTTTCCCAACTTGACGCGTATTTCGGCACAGTCAGGACAATTGCGGAAAACCGCTCCTGGTTTACCGCACATCTGACACGACTTTTGAGATCTGTGTGACGGCGACTGCGGTCTGAACACCTTCTCTGGGCATTGCGCCGCTCGATGTCCCGTCTTGGCACACAGAAAACACTTTGCGTTCGGGCATTCCGCTGCTCGATGCCCTACCACCTGGCAGTTAAAGCAGGGACCATAAAATTCCCGACGACCTGGCGACTTCGACTGGAATGTTGCATTGCTCGGTCCATTCGGCGATGCAACCTTCTGCTGACGGGCGTACGGCTTACTCTCCCACTTGGCAGCAGAATTCGTCGATCTAGTCGGTAAACCCCGATTTACGACTGCGGCGTAAGTCGGCTTCTGAGCTACTTGCACTTCCGCAGCCACGCTCGACAAAACGTCCTTCTTCTGACGTTTAGACTTCTCAACTAACTCCTTTGTTGCTGCTTGCTTCGCCTTTTTGTTTGCAGCAAACTTCCTCTCTCCTTTCACTTCGGCGGCTTCCTCCATGTCTACATCCGACAGCGCGGCGACCTTTTGCTTTGTCGATCGTCCCTTGTATGCTGCTCCAGGGATTCTCGACTTCTCAACCGGCGGTGGCGGGGTATACCGGCTGTTCAACTCCTGCTGGCGTTCCCACTTCCGCCCATAATACTCCAGGTCTTTGAAATCTTCTACGAGCTTGCTTGCCATCGCAGTCCTATACTCCGGCAGAAGATTTCTGTACGCTGTCTCTACTAACACTTTCTCCGACGGTGGTTTCTTAAAGTGTCCGACGATTATTCGCAGGTTGGAAAGATATCGTGTAATCTTTTCTCCCTTTCCTTGCGTTCGTCGGCGTAACTCGTCCAGCAAATCCTCGTGGTCGAATTCACCTATGAATTGGTGTCGGAACTGACGCCGAAAATCGCGCCACGATGCTATTTGCGTCTTCGTTGACCTAAACCACCGGCTGGCGTCCTTGCTCAGTATGCACGGCAATGCACCTAGCAATTGCGCATCTGTCAAACCAGCGCTCTTCCTACAATCATCCAACTGACTGAGGAACTCGTTGGGCATCTCTCTCTCATCACCAGCAAACCTCAGACCCCAGCTCTTTAGCACTTTCATGCTTCGAAGACTCTCGTCTGGTTTCAGACTGATTGGGCTGGACGACTTCTCTTTTCGAGACCGCACGCGCGTGAACCCTTCATCGGAATCATTCTCCGATTCGCTGGAATTAATCCTCGCGAGCTTTCGTCTCTTTGAGCCACTGCTCACTACACTACCGGCGGAAGCATTCTGCTTGTGACTGTCCTCATGGCAATCCGGCAAATCGCATTGATTTAACGCTGATTCCACGTCTTTGAAATCAATCGGTTTGATCGCCGTACTGCATCTCGTAGAGTTCACCATACTCTTTGGCTGTTTACTCTTTGACTGCGCAGTCTTCTTTGCCGGTTTTGTGCTCTTCCTCCGTTTTGGATTCGCTCCCTCCGCACTAGAGTTACCAGACTCAGTGTCGGATCGGCCTGACGGTATGAATGCGTCAGATTCGGCGGGAATAATACTTCTCTTCTTATACGACCTTCCGGGACCATTCGGACTCAATGCGGCTTCTCGATCACTCCTACTCTCTACCGGCGGAACCTGATCAGATCTAGCGGGAAATACACCCATTCGTGTCATTAACGCATCCCATTCGGTCGGATGTTGGCGGATATAATTACACAACTCCGGCGGAATTGTGAGAGGCGCTGACGCATAACTTGTCGATGGTAACGCAATCGACGACGTAATCGGCAAGCCTAACCCAGACTCCGTCGTAAACGTGTTAGAATACGTGCAGGTAGTCTGCGTGGCGACTGTCGTGTACGTTGGAACTCTCTTGTCGGCTGCATCTTCTCTGTCGGTTCCACTTGGCCGTAACTCGCTATCCGCCTCACTGTCCGCTAAGCTACCATCTTCAGAGGTTACCGTCTCTCTGTCACCTACTCCCTTATCTGAAGTGACAACGCTCTTTTTCCACCTTCGTCTCTGCTTGGCAGCATTATCAACTGCCATCATCACCTTTGCTCGGTAAGCACCTGCGCTTACCGACTCCTTACGTATCTCCGCATGGTCTTCGTCCCATTCGTACCACGGAATATTGTCGTTATCCGGTTCGGCTTCCCGCAACCGGGCGCGCAATAGTCTGTCCCGCAACGCAGCGCGTGATCCGGCGGCACACAGCCGTCGTGACGCTAACTCTCGACCGACATGTTCATCCGCCATTTTGGCGATCGTCCGCTTCATATTACGTCTCTCTCTACCGGCGGTACCCTCGAGTAATATATGCATCTGTTCGACGTGTTCGGCCATTTTAAATTATTAATCCGACGGTTAAATAAATTTATAAAATTATAATAAACCGACCCGGATCCTTCAAACGGGTTATTCGACACGGCAAAATTCACAAATTATTACTACCACCACCACAACAATTATTATCTACAAACCTCGTGCCGTGAGGTACTAATTATCAAATAAATAAATCAATTGAAAATAATTAAATTATCACCTCGTGCTTACACTCTCAAGCACAATATATCTATATACTGTATAACTGGCGGTTTACAAACTGGCAACCTGTAACAGAATAAAAGTTTGGCGGTTTGGCAATTTGTTCAAATATCGGCAGTTAATATTGGCGGTTCCGGCGTAATTGCTCTACTACCGGCGGTTAATACCGGCGATTCGTTGTATTTTGAATAACACCTGAAACAGAAATAAATCTGGCGGTTTTGGCGAAAATTCACAAGTACCGGCGGTATATACCGGCGATAATAAATTGAGCAATCACTGAAACAGAAATACAATTCTGGCGGAAAAATACAAATATATATATATAACAAATATTTATATGAAATAGATATATATGTACATACAATCAATATATAATTATTAATAATATTTAATAATAATCAAATAAATTGTATATTTGGCACGAGGTTTACACCAACAGGAGGGCCCGCCCAATTGGCAATAGGTATACATAAAAAATTTACCATAAATTACCACTACTCCAAAAAAAATTTAACACTTAATTAATGGTGTTGATTTTACACAAAAATACCGGACGGATACTCAATCATACACTTTACTCTGCCGTCAATTCGTGCCCCACGTTGGGCGCCATTTTGCGACGCTACTTTTCGTCGGGAAAAATCTAATTAGATTAAATTATAACCCGGCGGAGGTTCCGTCGTAGCGACGTTGAAAATGGCTAGATATCGCCGATTTGTATTTAATTGGGCGCCTGGCGATATTTAAATAAAATGAAATAACTACTTTACAAACAACTCGACAACCCGGCAAATCCTCACCTCGACTCCTCGTCACAGAGGGAATCCCGACGGCTGACCACCTCGGAACCGGCGGCTTTTAGAGTAAAGGAAAATTACTTCAAATAACACTCACGAATTTAATCTTTAATCACAACTCATTTATTTAAAAATATGAAAGAAATTATAAGTTCCGGCACCGACACAATATACACGCGACTCGCGACCGACTCTCACACGTGCACACAATCTCTCACACAACTCCGTCCGTCCGGCAAATATATAACATTATTATATTTAAATATTTATATTAATTCGGCCGCCCATCGGGCTAACCGTAACTTTTACTCGCCTAATTAGCTTCTCAACTCCAGTACCGCTCAACTCGAACTCGACTACTCTAACTCTACTCTGCTTTAACTCTATAACCAGAAGAAAATGGCTACTCTGCCTCGAAAATACTACTGCTCAGAAAAATCGACTGCCTCGTCGGACGATCGGGTAGCGAATCATCGAGACCGGCTTCTTCATCCGGCTTGCGGCGTGGCTTGATTCCCAAAATTCAGGATTTTCCTCCCCACCCTATCGCTATCCTGCTCTATCTTACTCTATTCCTTATCTACCGGCGTTGATTAGGGTGGTTGATTGCGTGATCGATACGCGTAGTCAGCCTTGATCTTATTTCCGTCAAGGCCGATTATCCAATAATAGTGGTTTACGTCACCACCAACCTGTTCATTATTGGGTCGATCACGCAACCAATCATCCCCGACACTCGGAAGGCGCGCAATACAAATAATGAATTACCATATCGGTAACCCAGTCGGTGCTGCCGCCCCGTGCCTACCGGCTATGTAATTACTATCAACTATCCCGACACACTCATACATCAATTAGAATTTAATTTTAGCAACTACTAATTACAACTATATACATACTATAAAATTAATAAACATCGCCCAAACTCTACCGACGGATCTACGTATTTGTTATTTAAAATTAACTACGCTATCTAACTAAATTAATTAATATGGTATTATATACGTGCGCGCTATATACAATAGTATACACCAATACATAGGTGTGCGCGCACCGTATATATCTATATATATGTATTTAATATGCCGCGGTATACCTTTGCACGCATACATTAGGTATACCGCGACTCCTACTCTTCTCGCGCTCCCCTCGCTCCGCGCGCTCCCACCCATTATCCCACTACGGTCGCTCACTCGAGCGTATTCGCGCGCGCAACACTCTCGCTGCTCGAGTGATCCCCCCTTCCCGCGCACCTCGCCTAGTGCCGCACGATCGTCACCGTCGGTGCCGCGTTCCCCGGTATACGGGTGTAAGGTGGGGGAGCACCCTGGCTCTCCCGACTACTAGTACGTAGTTCGGGCGTGCGCGCACCCATGCGCCATCTCAGCCGTCGTCGTCTGCTGAGCACGTGTGACGGTTGAGGTTAGGACGCCGCCTAATCTCCCGTCTTGTTGACATCAGCATCGGATTCGCCAGGTATCGTGAGACGACCTGGGCTCGGTCCTTGGCTCACGATACCTCTCGGCCGGGGTCTCGGTCGTAGTCCGCGTACTACCGTCGGGTATCGGTCGCGTCGTTCGTCGGCTCCGTGCTAAAACATACCCATACCGTGGGTATCAGTGTTTTTTTTTTAAAAATGCATCGGTGCACTTCGGTCCGCCTGCGAGGGATTCGCTACCTGCGACGCGATCGCGATCTAACGTAACGTGAATATAATGCATGCACATGACTTGTAAATACAAGCCATGTGCATGTACTTGTGCGTTGTACATTTTACAACGTCACAAGGGATATCGGTTCATATCCGTATTTATTGATGATTATGCTAGATTAGCGATGGCATATCCGATGAAAAATAAAAATGAGACAGGAAACTGCTTAGAATCATTTGTTAGAAGCGCTAGAAATATCTTAGGCTCGGATGAAAAAGTATGTTATCTTAGGTGCGATCAAGGAACAGAATTTACCGGTGGATATACGCTTTTTTTTTTTTATGATATTTAACGTCGCTCTATTTATGCTGCCAGGGCTAATCAGCGACGGAGGTGAACGGTGTGTCTGTAAACAAAGCACATGTAGTTGAAACAGTGGTGCTTGTGTCCATCGGAAGATATCATCGGTCACTGTAATTAGTCTAATAATTACAGTTTCCTGTCCTCCCGATGGGACCACCGCGATCCTCTTTACATCTTCGCGTCCCTAACGTTCCCTATAGTTCAGATGCCCGTGCCTCTCATGCACTGAAAAATGCACGAAACGCACGCGCACCTGAACTGGCGTCACATTATAGTGACACGCCGAGCCACTGAGTCGCGGTGTTCGAAAAATGCACATGAAAAAATTTTCAGAGGTACACGTCTGGGATCGAACCCACGACCCTCGGTGTGAGAGTCGGGAGCTCTACCCATGAGCCACCGCGGCTCTTTGTGGATATACGCTAGAAATATTAAATAAATTAGGAGCTGAACTGCAATTAGCCCCTCCGGATACACCTGAACATAATGGTGTTGCGGAAAGATTCAACCAGACGATACAAAAGAATGTTAGAACTTTAATTTACGATACGCGATTGCCCGAAAATATGTGGGATCTTGCTTTAGGCACGGCGGTATACATGTATAATAGAACGCCGCACAAATCGAACAATATGGAAATACCACTAGAAAAATTCTGCCCCAATTACAAGATAGATGTAGAAAGATTTAAAAGATTTGGGTCAATAGCTTATATGAAAATACAAAGAAAGGTTGGAACGAAGTTCGATCAGCTAGGAAAACGAGTAGTTATGATAGGATATACTAATACGGGATATTTACTTTTGAAACCGGAAGAAGGAAAATTCTATGAAAGTAGAGATGTTAGATTTTGTGAAAAACTGGTATTCGGAGATAAGTACAACAAAGCTAGTATCAAAGACTGGGCTAAATCGGCAGAGGAAATAAATAAAGAAAGTTGGTTTATAGAATTTGAAAAGGAAAAAGAAATTTTAGAAACGGAGGGAGTAAAACGCAAAAGAGGTCGTCCTAGGAAAATTGTCGAAACTATAAATCTAGAAGGAGAGTTAGAAACGGTTAAAGCAACCGAAACAACGCAACATATAGAATCAAATATCAATATGTTAGAATTAGAAAACTGTCAATCTCTATTAGCTATCATAAGAAAAGAGCCAACTTCGTATAAAGAAGCTATGTCAGCAAACGATAAGTTAGAATGGAAAAGGGCAATTGATAGTGAGCTAGAATCGATGAAAAATAATAATGTTTGGACTTTAGTAGATCGACCAAAGTATTCGATAGATGGAAGCAAAGCAAATATAATTGACTCTAAATGGGTTCTAAAAAGGAAAATGCTAGAAGGGAATGAATGTAAATATAAAGCTAGATTAGTTATTCGCGGATTCAAGGATAAGAATAATTATGATCTAAACGAGACATATGCACCTGTTTCGCGATTGCAGATTATTAGATCAGCCTTTGCAATTATTAATAAGCTAGATTTAAACGTTTGTCAGCTAGATGTAAAGACAGCATTTTTAAATGGGACAATTGATAATGAAATTTACATGGAGATACCAGAAGGTATAGAATGTCCCGAAATTGATAGAAAAGTTAAAGTTTGTAAAATCAATAAAGCCCTGTATGGACTGAAGATAAGTCCCAAACGATGGAATGAAAAGTTTACAGAGGTGGCAATAAAGTTAGGATTAAAATCGCACGAAAGAGAACCATGTCTGTTTACTTGGAGAAATGAAAATAAATTATTAATCTTAATAATATATGTCGATGACATGTTGATAGCTAGTAATGACTCGATGAAGCTAGAAGAAATTAAAACAAAACTTCAGTTAGAATTTGAAATGACAGATTTAGGAGAACCGAAAACATTTTTAGGTATTGAGATAGTCCGAGATAGAAAGAACAAAGTAACGATATTAAAGCTAGAAAACTATATAGGGAAAATGTTACAAAGATTCTGTTACAGTGAAATGCACCCTCAAAGAACTCCCATGGTTACTAATCAAGTCGCGAATCAAGCTAGAAGAGATAGAGAAGAAAGTGACGAAAAGGCTAGTCTAGAGTCAACTATCAATAAGGGAAATTCGTCATATAGGGAAATAGTTGGAACTTTATTATACCTAGCTAACACAGTTAGACCAGACATTTCATACGCGGTAAATGTATTGAGTCGACATCAAATAAAGCCGACTGATGATGAATGGAAAATGGTAAAACGATTATGTAGATATTTAAAATATACTAAGAGTTTAGGTTTAAAGTTCGAAGGGAAGCTAAACGATTTACAAGCTTATTCGGATGCTAGTTTCGCTGATTGTAGAGGTAGCCTAACTACCTGTGGATATGTGATAAAGTTATTCGGTGATATATATCTTGGAGAACACACAAACAAGCGTACGTCTCCCTATCAACATGTCAAGCAGAGTATGTGGCCATGAGTGAAGCGTGCCAAGAGATAGTATCTCTACAATGCTCGATCTATTTAATGTTAGAAAACTCGTTTGCGCCCGTGACTCTATGGTGTGATAATATGGCTGCCATACAAAGCACAAAAGTTAGTTGTAGCAATAAACTCAGACATATGACAGAGGTTAGAGAGCACTATGTTAGAGAATGCGTTGACAGGAACCTAATTGAAATTAAATGGATAGCTTCAAAGGAGCGAATAGCGGATATATTCACAAAGCCATTGGCTCATGATTTGCATGTTAAATTAGCTAGAGAAATTCTGAATTGTTATTTAGAAAATTAATAGATTGATGTTTCGTTACAGAAAATAAAAGCTAGATGGAGCAGATAAGTTGGAGCTGGATATAGCTGGATAAGAAGCTAGAAGTTTAACTTAGAAATTGCAACTAGAAGAGATCAAGACAACCACGGGAGGGAGTGTTGGAAATAAGACGTGATAGTCTCTCTCTCTCTCTCTCTCTCTCTCTATTGTTACCAACTGAGTAACGAGGAGTGGGGAGGACCCCGGAGGAAGCGACGCAAGCGGCGGCGCGGTGAGATCGGTTTCTCCCGCTACTGCACTCGAGCCACGGATCCCGACACGGTCGGATGTACCAAGGCTTCAAAGAAAAAAATAGATAGTTCGAACGGAAAATGTGTTATAAAATTGTAAAAGTGAACTGAAAATACTTCTATAGTTTGCTTTGAATCTACTTATTACAATTGAATTAACATTTAATGTTTATTTAGTTTGGAATGTGTAATTTATAATAAAATAATATTTTATTTTATTATTATTATTAATGATGTTTATAGCTGTATGAACCCTCCTTGGGTTCTTGGTAAGCTGAAAAATAAAAAAAAATTAATAATGTTCATTTTTTTCTCTGGAGTTTGAATGTTTTATTAAAACTGTTTGCTGCTTGTGTTTTTATATTATTCAGTATATTATATACAAATCCTCGTCGATATTTTGTCTATTTATCGAAATGGAGTCGAGATCACGCGAACAATCGAGATTTGACGCATTATTTGGTGGTGACGAAATAATGGACAGTCGTATGTTGTTCAAAGAGGTTAAAAATTCGAATAAAGTGTAGACACTAGGCGAGCGTAGCGTGCTTGAATTAAACTAGTTAGTTATAATAAAAATACGTAAATCGAGAAGAGCAGTGCCCTTCTTTTATTAATAATATATCTCTGTTCAAAATTTGAAGCAAAAATATCAATTGGTTTTAGAGTAATTCCTTACCAAAAATGTTGACCTGTCTTTTAATTAGACGAACATGTAACCTCAAATTGCTCGAATTTATCATAAATTTTGGTAAGGGATTACGCGAACCATTTGTTATTTTTGCTTCAAATTTTGAACACATATAGATTATTAATGAAGGAAGGGCACTCTTCAATTTTATGTGATTTTATACAGATAATCGTGTTTCATTGATAATGTGTTAAAAAGTAGTTGTACGTTACCCGTGCATCGTATATATAGATGATTGAAAATGTATCTGTTTCAATAGCGAATCGTAAAAACTGAAGAATAAAGGTAGATTTTACGATTTACCACGTAGTAAAGAAGAACAAAACATAAACGATTACATGTCCGTTCTTTTACTAATTTGGGAAGGCAATAATGATGCACAAATCATTTGTGAGTCATCATACATGTTAACTAGATATGTATGCAGTTATCGAACGAAAGGAAAAAAAGCATGGTAGATTTTCAAGATATAAAATCTAATGAATCATTATGTATCATCATTAGGAGCTGTTGAAGCTGCTGATGCTTTTTTAGGTCATCCTCTTCATGGTACTGATCGCAATACTGTTTTTAGGTAGTTGGGTATAAGAGAAGTAAGAAATAGAAAACTAAAGAAACGCGTCGAAGTGGAAAATCTACCGGTTAATTCTACAGATATTTATTATGCTTCATTAATAGATACTTATTATCCACTTCGACCCAAAGAATTAGAATCGCTATGTTTATATGACTTTGCTAAATGGTATGATGTTATAAAACAAAAACCTGTTCGTAAGGTAGAATACTATGAGGTACCACCAAATCTTTTTTATAGAAAGAGAAAAAATCCTTACTTAATAAACCATTATAAAAATAACCCCGATTCTAAGAGCCGCGGTGGCTCATGGGTAGAGCTCTCGACTCTCACACCGAGGGTCGTGGGTTCGATCCCAGACGTGTACTTCTGAAAATTTTTTCATGTGCATTTTTCGAACACCGCGACTCAGTGGCTCGGCGTGTCACTATAATGTGACGCCAGTTCAGGTGCTCGTGCGTTTCGTGCACTTGTCAGTCAGCGGGAGGACAGGAAACTGTAATTATTAGACTAATTACAGTGACCGATGATATCTTCCGATGGACACAAGCACCACTGTTTCAACTACGTGTGCTTTGTTTACAGACACACCGTTCACCTCCGTTGCTGATTAGCCCTGGCAGCATAAATAGAGCGACGTTAAATAACATAAAAAAAAACCCGATTCTAAACCTGAAGAGTACTTTTATGGTTTGCTTTTATTATTTCAACCTTGGAGAGACACTGATGAATTAAAGGGTAACGAAAGCACGTATAAGAATGCATTTTTTAAAAAAGGAAACCAATTAATTGAAGCCATGATATATCACGATAAATGTAACGAGATTCGCGAAGCAAGAGATAAAATGAATGAATCGATCCAGAAAGAATTAGAAAAAGATGACGCAAATAGTCAATCAAACTCAAATAATCTCCCGGATGGTTGTATCCCTGTTGAAGTGGAAAATGCTATGAAAGATTTTCAGGATATTGTGCAGAAATTTTCAATGACACCCACAGTTCTTCAAGAATCTATTACAAAACTGAATGAAGAAAAAGCAAGAATTTTTGAAAAAATTACTTGTATATTATCGACAGAAAGTAAAGTTTTAAGATTTTTTGTTAGCGGTTCTGAAGGTACGGAAAAGAGCTACAATATCAAACTTCTGGTAGCATGGAACAAGATCATTCGAAACAAAGAGACTGCTGTTACTGCGCCTACTGGTATAGCAGCATACAACATTAATGGTCTTACTATCCATAGATTATTATATTTACCAGTAGAACAAGGAGGCACTGCGAAATATAAAGAACTGTCATCAGCAACATTAAAGCAAATAATATTAAGTTTAAAAGATGTTGATTTAATTACACTTGACGAAATATCCAGGGTATCAAATATTATGCTGATGTACATTCATTTACGGCTAGGAGAAATATTTGATACTTCTGATACCGATGATGGTTGGTTTGGGAAAAAACATATTGTTGTTTTTGGAGACCTGTTGCAACTTCCTCCGGTTAATGAAGAATTTGCATTTTAAGAATTATCGAAGCAACAACATAATGAGTACATCGGATCTATAAATTCTTATAACTTATGGAATCTATTTTCATATCATGAATTAAATATTAATATGAGACAATTGAAAGATAAACAATTTAATGATATTTTATATAGAATGAGACTTGGTTTTGTTATTAAAACAGATATTGATGCATTACAAAATCGAACGATACAATTTACCACGTCTAATTGTGCTAAAGTTGTTGAACAACTGTGTAATCATTTAAATAAATTGCCGTTAAATACCTTTAGCTTGTTACCCACAAAAAAATGTGCAGTATCTTAAATATTGCCATGTTACGCCGAATAGATTCAGAAGAAATAAATCTTGTTGCTCATGATTGCTTTAAAGGTCCGAAAAATTTAGAGAAAAAAGTTCAGAAATTGATAACTGAAGAAGATAGCAATATTTGTGGTATCGATCGCGTAATAACGATTAAAATTAAATAAAAAATTATGGTAAGAAGAAATGTTGACGTAACTATCGGTTTAGTCAATGGTCCTATAGCTACAGTAATTTCGGTATCAAAAGATAAAAATAGCGAATGTACAAAGATCCTCTTTTATATTAAAGTAAGGACTCGATAACATCGTCATCGATAACGTCGACGTCGTCTTCCACAACGTCGTGGTCGTCTTCCACAACGTCGCCGTCGTTAACGTTGCCGTCGTCGTCGTCGTCGTCGTAAACGTCGTCGTTGTCAACATCAGCGTGAACGTTGTCGTCGCCGTCGTCGTCGTCAACGTCGCCGTCGTCGTCGTTAACGTTTACGTAGTCGTCGTCGTGAACGCTGTCGCCGCCGTCGTCGTCATCGTTGTCAACGTCGTCGTTAACGTTGTCGTCATCGTCGCCGTCGTCGTCGTCAACATCGACGTTAACGTTGTCGTCATCGTCGTCGTCGTTACTATCGTTGTTAACGTTGTCATCGTCGTCGTCGCCGTCGAAACTCTGACTCCAGGTTTGGAGTCAGCTCGATGCCGGACATCGAAATTATCTAGTTTTCGAGACGTTATGATTGTCAGTTCTGCACAAAAAGAGTTAACGTTTACGTCGTCGTCGCCATCGTCGTCGTCGTTAACGCTTACGTCGTCGTTGTCGTCGTCGTCGTCGTTATTGGCGTCGTCAACGCCGTCGTCTTCGTAGTCGACGTTAACGTCGTCATCGTCGTTAACGTTGTCGTCGTCGCCATCGCCGTCGTCGTTAACGTTTACGTCGCCGTTGCCCTCGTCGTCGTCGTGGTCGTCAATAACGTTTACGTCATTGTTGTCGTCAAAGTCGACGTTAACATCGTCGTCGACGTTGTCGTCAATGTCGACGTTAACAGCGTCGTCGATGTTGTCGTCAACGTCGTCGTCGCCATCGTCGTTGTCGTTAACGTTTACGTCACCGTTGCCGTCGGTCGTCATTGTCGACGATAACGATTACCTCGTTGTCGTCGTTAACGCCGTCATCGTCGTCGCTCACATCGTCGTTAACGTTGTCGTCGTCATTGTCGTCGTCGTCGTCGTCGTCGTCGTCGTTGTAGAACTTCAACGCCGTCGATAAACGTTGTGGTCGTTAAATTTGTCGTTAACGTTGTCGTCGGTTGTCGGTCGTCGTCGTAGGTCGTTATCGCTGTCGTTAACCTTATTAACGACACCGTCGACGTCGTCAAGGGTCGCGTTAACGCTGTTGTCGTTGTCGTCGTTATTGTAGTCGTTAACCGGAGCCGTCGTCGTCGTCGTTATCGTTACCGTCGTCATAAATGTTGTCGTAACGTTGTCATCGTCGTTAACGTCGTCGTCGTCGTCGTTAACGTTGTCATAGTCGTTGACGTCGTCGTCGCCATCGTCGTTGTCGTTAACGTTTACGACGTCGTTGCCGTCGTCGTCATCGTCGACGTTAACGATTACCTCGTTGTCGTCGTTAACGCCGTCATCGTCGTCGCTCACATCGTCGTTAACGTTGTCGTCGTCATTGTCGTCGTCGTCGTCGTCGTCGTTGTAGTCTTCAACGCCGTCTATAACGTTGTGGTCGTTAAATTTGTCGTTAACGTTGTCGTCGTTGTCGTCGTCGTCGTAGTCGTTATCGCTGTCGTTAACCTTATTAACGACGTCGTCGACGTCGTCAAGGTCGTCGTTAACGCTGTTGTCGTTGTCGTCGTTATTGTAGTCGTTAACGCCGTCGTCGTCGTCGTTATCGTTACCGTCGTCATTAATGTTGTCGTTAACGTTGTCATCGTCGTTAAAGTCGTCGTCGTCGTCGTTAACGTTGTCATAGTCGTTGACGTCGTCGTCGCCATCGTCGTCGTCGTTAACGGCGTGATCGTCGTCGCTCACATCGCCGTAAACGTTGTCGTCATCGTCGTAAACATCGTCGTTAACGTTGTCGTCGTCATTGTTGTCGTCGTCGTCGTCGTTGTAGTCGTCGTCGTAGTCGTCGTCGCTGTAGTAGTTAACGCCGTCGATAACGTTGTGGTCGCTAACGTTGTCCTTAACGTTGTCGTCATCGTCGTAAACATCGTCGTTGACGTTGTCGTCGTCATTGTTGTCGTCGTCGTCGTCGTTGTAGTCGTCGTCGTAGTCGTCGTCGCTGTAGTAGTTAACGCCGTCGATAACGTTGTGGTCGTTAAATTTGTCGTTAACGTTGTCGTCGTTGTCGTCGTCGTCGTAGTCGTTATCGCTGTCGTTAACCTTATTAACGACACCGTCGACGTCGTCAAGGTCGTCGTTAACGCTGTTGTCGTTGTCGTCGTTATTGTAGTCGTTAACGCCGTCGTCGTCGTCGTTATCGTTACCGTCGTCATAAATGTTGTCGTTAACGTTGTCATCGTCGTTAACGTCGTCGTCGTCGTCGTTAACGTTGTCATAGTCGTTGACGTCGTCGTCGCCATCGTCGTTGTCGTTAACGTTTACGACGTCGTTGCCGTCGTCGTCATCGTCGTCGTTAACGATTACCTCGTTGTCGTCGTTAACGGCGTGATCGTCGTCGCTCACATCGCCGTAAACGTTGTCGTTGTTATTAACGTCGTAGTTAACGTTGTCGTCGTCATTGTCGTCGTCGTCGTCGTCGTTGTAGTCGTCGTCGTAGTCGTCGTCGCTGTAGTAGTCAACGCCGTCGATAACGTTGTCGTCGTCGTCGTCGTCGTGGTAGTAGTCGTCAGCGCTGTCGTTTACTTTATTAACGACGTCGTCGACGTCGTCAACGTCGACGTTAACGCTGTTGTGTAGTTGTTACCGCCGTCGTTAACGTCGTCGTTGTCGTTAACGTTGTGTCGTTTTTTATCTTGTCGATGTCGTTAACTTTGTCGATAACGCCGTTGTTAACGTCGTCGTCGTCGTCGTTAACGTTGTCGTCGTCTTTAATCTTTTCGTCGTCGTTAACTTTGTCGATAACGTCGTGGTTTATGTTGTCGTCGTCGTTAACGTTGTCATCGTCGTTAACGTCGTCGCTAACGTTATCGTTGTCGTTTTCGTCGTAAACGTCGTCGTTGCCAACGTCAGCGTGAATGTTGTCTTCGCCGTCGTCGTCATCATCGTTTTCGTCGTCATCGTCGCCGTTGTCGTCGTTAACGTTTACGTCGTCGTCGCCATCGTCGTCGTCGTTAACGCTTACGTCGTCGTTGTCGTCGTCGTCGTCGTTATTGGCGTCGTCAACGCCGTCGTCTTCGTAGTCGACGTTAACGTCGTCATCGTCGTTAACGTTGTCGTCGTCGCCATCGCCGTCGTCGTTAACGTTTACGTCGCCGTTGCCCTCGTCGTCGTCGTGGTCGTCAATAACGTTTACGTCATTGTTGTCGTCAAAGTCGACGTTAACATCGTCGTCGACGTTGTCGTCAATGTCGACGTTAACATCGTCGTCGATGTTGTCGTCAACGTCGTCGTCGCCATCGTCGTTGTCGTTAACGTTTACGTCACCGTTGCCGTCGTCGTCATTGTCGACGATAACGATTACCTCGTTGTCGTCGTTAACGCCGTCATCGTCGTCGCTCACATCGTCGTTAACGTTGTCGTCGTCATTGTCGTCGTCGTCGTCGTCGTCGTCGTCGTTGTAGACTTCAACGCCGTCGATAACGTTGTGGTCGTTAAATTTGTCGTTAACGTTGTCGTCGTTGTCGTCGTCGTCGTAGTCGTTATCGCTGTCGTTAACCTTATTAACGACACCGTCGACGTCGTCAAGGTCGTCGTTAACGCTGTTGTCGTTGTCGTCGTTATTGTAGTCGTTAACGCCGTCGTCGTCGTCGTTATCGTTACCGTCGTCATAAATGTTGTCGTTAACGTTGTCATCGTCGTTAACGTCGTCGTCGTCGTCGTTAACGTTGTCATAGTCGTTGACGTCGTCGTCGCCATCGTCGTTGTCGTTAACGTTTACGACGTCGTTGCCGTCGTCGTCATCGTCGACGTTAACGATTACCTCGTTGTCGTCGTTAACGCCGTCATCGTCGTCGCTCACATCGTCGTTAACGTTGTCGTCGTCATTGTCGTCGTCGTCGTCGTCGTCGTTGTAGTCTTCAACGCCGTCTATAACGTTGTGGTCGTTAAATTTGTCGTTAACGTTGTCGTCGTTGTCGTCGTCGTCGTAGTCGTTATCGCTGTCGTTAACCTTATTAACGACGTCGTCGACGTCGTCAAGGTCGTCGTTAACGCTGTTGTCGTTGTCGTCGTTATTGTAGTCGTTAACGCCGTCGTCGTCGTCGTTATCGTTACCGTCGTCATTAATGTTGTCGTTAACGTTGTCATCGTCGTTAAAGTCGTCGTCGTCGTCGTTAACGTTGTCATAGTCGTTGACGTCGTCGTCGCCATCGTCGTCGTCGTTAACGGCGTGATCGTCGTCGCTCACATCGCCGTAAACGTTGTCGTCATCGTCGTAAACATCGTCGTTAACGTTGTCGTCGTCATTGTTGTCGTCGTCGTCGTCGTTGTAGTCGTCGTCGTAGTCGTCGTCGCTGTAGTAGTTAACGCCGTCGATAACGTTGTGGTCGCTAACGTTGTCCTTAACGTTGTCGTCATCGTCGTAAACATCGTCGTTGACGTTGTCGTCGTCATTGTTGTCGTCGTCGTCGTCGTTGTAGTCGTCGTCGTAGTCGTCGTCGCTGTAGTAGTTAACGCCGTCGATAACGTTGTGGTCGCTAACGTTGTCCTTAACGTTGTCGTCGTCGTCGTCGTCGTGGTAGTAGTCGTCAGCGCTGTCGTTTACTTTATTAACGACGTCGTCGACGTCGTTAACGCTGTTGTGTAGTTGTTAACGCCGTCGTTAACGTCGTCGTTGTCGTTAACGTTGTGTCGTTTTTTATCTTGTCGACGTCGTTAACTTTGTCGATAACGCCGTTGTTAACGTCGTCGTCGTCGTCGTTAACGTTGTCGTCGTCTTTAATCTTTTCGTCGTCGTTAACTTTGTCGATGACGTCGTGGTTTATGTTGTCGTCGTCGTTAACGTCGTCGTTAACGTTGTCATCGTCTTTAACGTCGTCGCTAACGTTATCGTTGTCGTTTTCGTCGTCGTCGTCGTCATCGTCGTCGTAGCCATCGTCATCGTCGTCGTCGTCGTCGTAAACGTCGTCGTTGCCAACGTCAGCGTGAATGTTGTCTTCGCCGTCGTCGTCATCATCGTTTTCGTCGTCATCGTCGCCGTTGTCGTCTTTGTTAACGTCGTCGTCGACGTAGCCGTCGTCACCGTCGTCGTCGTCATTGTTGTCAACGTCGTCGTTCTCGTTGTCGCCATCGTCGTCGTTGTTATCGTCGTCATCGTCGCCGTCGTCGTCGTCGCCGTCGTCGTCACCGTCGTCGTCGTCGTCGTCATCGTTGTCAACATCGTCGCTCATGATTGCTTTAAAGGTCCGAAAAATTTAGAGAAAAAAGTTCAGAAATTGATAACTGAAGAAGATAGCAATATTTGTGGTATCGATTGCGTAATTTATTATTTATTTAATTAAGTAAGCCAACAAATATTTACAAAACATTACAAAAATGCAGTAAAAACCTATAGTGATAAATTAATTTATCTGTACATAGGGTGGCATAAAACTTAATTCTATAGTTTTAAAACTAAAATAAAACTAAATAAAACTAAATAAAACTTAAAACTAAAATAATGTATAAAGCCCTACACTGGGCCAGTATCACCAGTATACTGGACAGTGCTTGACCTTATACCCAATATCTTATTAACATTGATCTAGCTGTTGTAAAACTTTCAGTGGACGCATTCATATTTCTAGCAAAAGCATTTTTTCTATATTGTTTAATCTAGCAGGACATGTTAACCCTACCGCACAAGTAACTCTAAAGTGAGGAAAATTTCTTTGTGCTGTTTAGATGAGTCACGTTTACATGTAGATGTAAAAACAATATCATCAACTACAACAATGTCTTTATAAACTGGTTGCCGCTTTAGTGGATACATAGAATTAGTAAAAATTTGTTTACCTCTAATACCTCTGTCAAAATACAAAATAGCTTTATTATTTCCTATGTAAATTAGGTCACCATACGACATCCTAATTTGCTTATGTTGAGGTATCTTATTCTCTTTTATACTTGGAGGAATCATTTTCTTACCATTTTCAAATACCATATCATCTATTTTGCTAAATACGTTTTCAATAGGTTCATATTTATCATTAGAAATATCAGCATTGTGTGTTTGATTCTTTCACAAAATTTATTTGCCTAAATTATGAAAAATAATTATTTATGTTTACATTATTTACACTGTTGCAGTTGTGATGTATATCCTGTTCCTCACTTTTAACGTTGTGGTCGCTAACGTTGTCCTTAACGTTGTCGTCGTCGTCGTCGTCGTGGTAGTAGTCGTCAGCGCTGTCGTTTACTTTATTAACGACGTCGTCGACGTCGTCAACGTCGACGTTAACGCTGTTGTGTAGTTGTTAACGCCGTCGTTAACGTCGTCGTTGTCGTTAACGTTGTGTCGTTTTTTATCTTGTCGATGTCGTTAACTTTGTCGATAACGCCGTTGTTAACGTCGTCGTCGTCGTCGTTAACGTTGTCGTCGTCTTTAATCTTTTCGTCGTCGTTAACTTTGTCGATAACGTCGTGGTTTATATTGTCGTCGTCGTTAACGTTGTCATCGTCGTTAACGTCGTCGCTAACGTTATCGTTGTCGTTTTCGTCGTAAACGTCGTCGTTGCCAACGTCAGCGTGAATGTTGTCTTCGCCGTCGTCGTCATCATCGTTTTCGTCGTCATCGTCGCCGTTGTCGTCGTTAACGTTTACGTCGTCGTCTTTGTTAACGTCGTCGTCGACGTAGCCGTCGTCGTCACCGTCGTCGTCGTCATTGTTGTCAACGTCGTCGTTCTCGTTGTCGCCATCGTCGTCGTTGTTATTGTCGTCATCGTCGCCGTCGTCGTCGTCGCCGTCGTCGTCACCGTCGTCGTCGTCGTCGTCATCGTTGTCAACATCGTCGCTCATGATTGCTTTAAAGGTCCGAAAAATTTAGAGAAAAAAGTTCAGAAATTGATAACTGAAGAAGATAGCAATATTTGTGGTATCGATTGCGTAATTTATTTATTTATTTAATTATTAAGCCAACAAATATTTACAAAACATTACAAAAATGCAGTAAAAACCTATAGAGATAAAATTAATTTATCTGTACATAGGGTGGCATAAAACTTAATTCTATAGTTTAAAAACTAAATAAAACTAAATAAAACTATAGCTGTTGTAAAACTTTCAGCGGACGCATTCATATTTCTAGCAAAAGCAATTTTTTCTATATTGTTTAATCTAGCAGGACATGTTAACCCTACCGCACAAGTAACTCTAAAGTGAGGAAACATTTCTTTGTGCTGTTTAGATGAGTCACGTTTACATGTAGATGTAAAAACAATATCATCAACTACAACAATGTCTTTATAAACTGGTTGCCGCTTTAGTGGATACATAGAATTAGTAAAAATTTGTTTACCTCTAATACCTCTGTCAAAATACAAAATAGCTTTATTATTTCCTATGTAAATTAGGTCACCATACGACATCCTAATTTGATTATATTGAGGTATCTTATTCTCTTTTATACTTGGAGGAATCATTTTCTTACCATTTTCAAATACCATATCATCTATTTTGCTAAATACGTTTTCAATAGGTTCATATTTATCATTAGAAATATCAGCATTGTGTGTTATTGATTCTTTCACAAAATTTATTTGCCTATAACTTAAAACTAAAATAATGTATAAAGCCCTACACTGGGCCAGTATCACCAGTATACTGGACAGTGCTTGACCTTATACCCAATATCTTATTAACATTGATCTAGCTGTTGTAAAACTTTCAGTGGACGCATTCATATTTTCTAGCAAAAGCAATTTTTTCTATATTGTTTAATCTAGCAGGACATGTTAACCCTACCGCACAAGTAACTCTAAAGTGAGGAAACATTTCTTTGTGCTGTTTAGATGAGTCACGTTTACATGTAGATGTAAAAACAATATCATCAACTACAACAATGTCTTTATAAACTGGTTGCCGCTTTAGTGGATACATAGAATTAGTAAAAATTTGTTTGCCTCTAATACCTCTGTCAAAATACAAAATAGCTTTATTATTTCCTATGTAAATTAGGTCACCATACGACATCCTAATTTGCTTATGTTGAGGTATCTTATTCTCTTTTATACTTGGAGGAATCATTTTCTTACCATTTTCAAATACCATATCATCTATTTTGCTAAATACGTTTTCAATAGGTTCATATTTATCATTAGAAATATCAGCATTGTGTGTTATTGATTCTTTCACAAAATTTATTTGCCTAAATTTTGAAAAATAATTATTTATGTTTACATTATTTACACTGTTGCAGTTGTGATGTATATCCTGTTCCTCACTTTTATCTTTCAGTTTCGAAGTTGTATTCCTATAGTCCCCTTCAAGCTTATACATTTTTACTAATTTTTCCCCAATTTCAGTTACAATAAATATGTATTCTTTTGTATTCACATTAATCATTTTGTTCGCATTATAATTCGAGATACGTCTATGAGAACGATTACCATTTGTTAAGCAAAAATCCTTGAAGCAAATATATGTTCTTATGTCCAAAAGTAACTGTTTTCTTACTACAGAGTCCTGCAGGACTTCCAATGCAGAACTTGATATTTCTTCAATTGGTTTAGGCATTTTTCGTTTTTTAAGTTTGAATTTTTCTACTTCGGTTACTAGCTTAATAAAATAGCTTTGAAATTTATCACAGTTTAGTTTCCCTAATATATTTTTGTTCATACAAAATTATTATAAATTTAATTGAATCCAATTCTTAAGTTTTTTTCTAATTTGTTTTTTACTAGTCGTTAAAATTTTTAAATTATTAGGAATTTCATTATATATCCGTATTGCAACAATTTAACTATTCTTATTACTTACTGATTTAGATATTTTAGGTATTGGTATACTTTTGTTTCTTGTATTTGTAATTCTATTTTTATGAATGTTATGTAATTTCATGTAATGAAAAGTAATAGATTCAAGCACAAATGTTTGTTCAACGGTTAGTGGGTAATTATTAATTAAAGATTTAATTTTGCTTACGATTTTAAGCAATCTGGCTTGCGTACTTGATAATAACTTCAGATTATTTTTATAAGCACCCCCCCATGAAATAATGTCATACGTTACTATACTATGAAAAATAATAATGCATAATATAAAATAATTAGAGTTTCGGTTTTTAGGAGCTTCGAGAATTTAGCAAATACATATGTTAAGTACTTAGTTCTATTTACAATATATTCTATGTGTTCTTTCCATTTCAAATTGAAATCAATTATAATCCCAAGATATTTGCAGCTGTTAACTCTATTTAAGGTATTATTATTAATTTTAATATTAACACTTGTAGGTACACTGTCACAATAATTTCCAAAAGTTATGTATACAGTTTTGTTAACATTTAACGATAGTTTATTGAAAGATAGCCATCTAAATACATGGTCAAGATATTTATTCATTGCATTTTCAGCTAACTCCCATGTATTCTCAGTAGCTAACACTACAGTATCATCTGCATAAGCAATCATGTTTTCTGAATATAAATTTAGTAGCAAATCATTAATATATAGTAGAAATAATAATGGACCTAATATTGTACCTTGCGGTACCCCAGTAGTTAGAACAAGAGTTTCACTTTTTGTTTGGTTTATTTTAACTACTTGTTCCCGATTTGAAAGATAACTATTAAGTAAATGATGTAATGAAGTAATTTATTTATTTATTTATTCATCCAGAGTAACATATACATTACATAATTTTATACAATGACTGTACGCAATTATTCAGCAGAGGAAAAAAATGTTTTTCTGTACGCTGATCCTGACTTAAAACTAAAGTAACTAAAACTAAGTTAGAGTTGGTCAATGAGACAATCAAAAACCAACTCTTTACTATAAACTAACTTAACCTAAATTATGAAAATAAATAACCGTTTATAGAATTTAAATTTTACAACTGTATATATTTAATATAATAACGTATAAAAATTAAATTAGACTTGTATCAGTCTGTTACTAAAATAACAGGATCAAGTCCCTAATTTACTACATTTATTTGAAATATGAATTGAATAACTTTAATATTTCTACCAATATCTAACAAGCATTGATCTTGCCGTAGTGAAGGTCTGTGTAGTCGCATTTCTGTCTCTCGCGTATAATAATCTTTCCATATTGTTCAATCTGGCTGGGCAAGTTAATCCAACTGCGCACGTGACTCTATAGTGTGGGAACATTTCTTTATGCTGGTTCGATGAATCACATTTACACGAGGATGTGAAGACAATATCATCTATGACTACTAGGTCCTTATATTTGGGTTGTTGTTTTAACGGATACATGGAATTAGTAAAAGTTTGAGTGCCACGAATACCTCTATAAAAATAAAATATTGCCTTATTCGATCCAAGATAATTAAGATCTCCATATGTCATACGATAACTGTTTGATTGCATTATTGCGCTTCTTGGATTTTTCACTATTTTACTCTTCATTGCTTTAATATTATTCTTTTCAGCCATGTTATCAATCCTAGCGAAAACAGTCTCAATTGGTGCATATTTGTTCATTACCGGTTCACTCTTATGTTCCATTGTATTATTATTCCCTTTTACAAAATGTGTGTGTTTGAGCCCTTTTAGTCGCGCATTAATACAATAATCACAATTCGCTACAATTTCGTGTAGATTTTTGTTTTTTTTCTACAAATATACCAGGTGTACTATGATTTTCCATTTCGCTTTGATTTATTAGTACATTTGCAAAGTGAGTAATTATCAGATTGATTTTTGTCGGTAAGTTTTTCATTTTTTTCCAGTTATATTC
This sequence comes from Theocolax elegans, assembly GCA_026168455.1. Classification (NCBI taxonomy): domain Eukaryota; kingdom Metazoa; phylum Arthropoda; class Insecta; order Hymenoptera; family Cerocephalidae; genus Theocolax; species Theocolax elegans. Next base: position 52,962,297 of record CM047431.1, read on the forward strand.
CGATATACGTCGATGCGATCGTTTATAATGAAGTATACAATTTCCCTTTGCACATGTAAGAGTTCTAATATCCATTATTATTTTATCAAGTAAGGCATTAACACCCTCATGGACCTCCAATGTAGGATATGCCTCCCTGATAATTTTATTATTTAACTTACGTATTGTATCATGTATACCTATTAAATTCTTCTCTTGTAATAGTTGTTTTATTTGTTGGCAATCAATTTTTTTAACATTATTCATAGTTGTGCCTATATATTTGTTTTAATCCAGTGCTTCAATTTATTTTTTAGACTAATTCTATTCTTTATTACTTTTAATTCGTTAGGTAGTTGGTTAAAAATTCTGACAGCTGTAACGTAGTTATTTTTGTTGCCAATTGTTTTTGTGAATTGAGGAATTGGAATACTTTTATTCCTAGTTTTAGTACTTCTTTCTGTATAAATAATACTCATATTTGAGTAGTGATAGAAAACAGCTTCAAGGCAAAATGATTGTTCAATAGTTAATGGGTAGTTGTAAGTTAGAAATGTATTTTTACTAATTATTTTGAGTATTCTTGTTTGAGTTTGCTTTATTAAATTTAAACTATTTTTATAAGCACCTCCCCATGCCAGTATGCCATATGTTGCTATACTATGAAAAAGGGCATAGTACAAAGTTAAGAGATTATTTGAGTCCATGAAACTTGTAAATCTAGTAAAAACATATAATAAGTATTTAGTTTTATTTATTATAAGTTCGAAGTGTTTGTCCCATTTCATGTTAAAATCTAAAACTAAGCCGAGATATTTATAATGTTCTACTCTTTTTATTTCTTTATTATCTATGTAAATATTCGTTTTATTAGGAACACTATCCTTGTAATTACCAAACGTAATGTATTCTGTTTTACTAATGTTTAAAGATAATTTGTTACATGCCAACCAGATATCGACTGTTTTAAGTTGTTTGTTCATATCCTCTTCAGCTTCTTTCCAAGTTTTACCTTCCACTATGATTACGGTGTCATCAGCATAAGAGAATATCATGTCTTTAGGTAGAGTTTCTAATAGATCATTAATGTATAACAAAAAAAGCAAAGGACCCAATATTGTCCCCTGAGGTACACCCGTAGTAATTGCACTTTCTTCACTCTTAATGTTATTTATTTTTACCAATTGTTTACGATTTGTTAGATAGCTTTTTAGTAATTTATATGCGCAACCTCTTATCCCGTACGAGTACAATTTGTTTAACAAAATACTATGATTAACTGTATCAAAAGCCTTAGCCAAATCAAGGAACGTAGCAATAGTAGGTTTACTTTTATCCAAATTGATATAAATTTTATTGGTCAGTTGATGTATTATTTGAATATTGAATATATTATTCTTTTGTATGAAATAATATAATCTCTGGTGAATAATTTTCTCTAGTATTTTTGCAATGTTGGAGATCAGTGAGATTGGTCTATAATTAGTAGGTTTGTATTTGCTTCCAGCCTTGTGTATTGGAATTACTTCAGCTTTTTTCAAAGCTGCAGGCCAGGTTGCTTTTTCGATACATAGGTTAAAAATATAACTTAGAGGTTCAAGTATGTGAATTGATATTGCTTTCAATGTTTTGACATTAATATTGTCAACTCCTCCAGTTTTATCCTTCATGTTTATTATGATTTATTGTATTTCTACAGGTGATGTAGGACTCATAAATATTGTTTTGTTGATAAATTTTAATTTTGAAGTATTACTTTCTTGCGGAATTTTAATATTATCGCTGATCTTCGGTCCAATTTTACAGAAGAAATCGTTAAAACAATTAGTTATGTGTTCAGGAATGTGTATCTTTTTATTTTCTTCATCCAGTATATATTCTGTATACATTGTTTTTTCTTTCATTTTTACCTAGTTTAGAATTTATCAACTTCCAAAGTTTGCTGGGGTTACTACTATTCATCATAAACCTATTTTTCTCATAATTAATCTTAGCCTCCTTGATCACTTTATATAATATTTTGTTGTAGTTCTTATATTTAACTTTTTTTGCCTGACTTTTCGGATCATTTCTCCATGCCTTGTACAATTTTTCTTTTTGATTACATGACATTAAAATCGCTTTCGTTACCCAGTTATTCCTAGGCTTTAACTTATTACCACGATTATTGGTTATCACTTTACTAGACATTTCGATGCACGTACTTAACTTCTTAATTAGGATGTCTATTGCATTATTTGGGTCCCTTACATTTACAACATTTCTCCAGTCCAAGTTCTTTGTTATATTCACAAGCTTGTTATAATCAATTTTATGCAAATTTGATGTGTTTTTTTTATACGTTAATATTTCATTAAATGTCACAAACAACGGATAGTGGTCCGTGAACGTATTTGCTAAAGTATATGCGTTAAATTTTATAGTATTATTTTTTATAAAAATGTTGTCAATGCATGTCCCTTCTGCAGGGTTATCATCGAAAGGTCTAGTTACGCCAGTAAAACTTGGTACATATGCTTTCTCTAGTAAATTGTTTAGTAATTCTTGGGTAACTACGTTATTATTTGCAAAGTCAATATTAAAATCACCTATTATTAGGTGATGTTTATATGACTTATTTGTATTAAGGAAACTATTCATATTATGTATAAATTCTGTTTTAGTCATATCATGTGATCTGTACAGCGCAGATATTACCAGAGTTGCATTATTATTCAATATTATTTTAGAGTTTAAAATACTGAGCCTTCCAATTACCAATGTCTCTGTTGTCTCAGGTATATCGTTTTTGAGATACATAATGACTCCATCATTTTTATTTAATTTGCTATTATTGTAATAAATTTTATATCCAGGTATATTGTAAAGCTGAGGTTTTTCTAATATTCCATGTTTCTGAGCATACAATGATCAAAGGTTTCACATCCAAGCTCTCAATTAGGCTTTCTAAATTGGCTAAATTGGCTTTTATGCTTCTAATATTTACACTCAAAACGAAATTATCATTCAATTTTAATTCCCCATTAAAAGCTTGTATGCTATGTATAATTTTTTCGTTTATATTAACGTTATTAAAGATATAACTACTAAAATGATTTTCCATATTACGGTGAATCAGCTAAACTATATAATCGAGATGCCGTTGAAATTGTATCAGTACTTCTCTGCAGTCTCGCCTTGGTGAGAGTAGTTACTACTTGTTGATGATTGTTTTTAATGAAATCTACTTTACCGAGGTAACGCGGTAAGTTGGGTTTAATTACGTAGTCCGTTGAATTGATAGTTTTCATATTTTCGTTTTCAATACTTCACAGTTTTCACGATCCGTTACTACATGATTGGTGTTATATTTCATACCATACATGTCGTTTGCAAACTTGCAGTTTGCGCAACACACATGGTTCGCTACGTCACAGAGCCTAGTGACATGTGATCCTCCGAATTTTAAACAAATTTTTTCATTTCTGCACTTATTACCATTATGCCCAAATCTTCTACAGTTATAACACGGTAGTAGTTATGCGGCCACCATGGACAGTCAAAACATGACCGACCTTGACCCCGGTGGGGGTAGGGGGAAATGCAGTCTGTCCTAGGTGTCATTGATATTCATAATATTACATGATATGTTTATAAACAAAACTGGGTTAAATAAAAAAAAAGTTCGTTTTTTAGAAATTTAAAATTTTGTTTTTGTGAGTGTGTAGAGGACGCTAAACTGTGAAAGAGACTTTTTGATTTTTTTGTATATCTCTTGCGGGTTCCGAGCTATCGTAGTCAAAAGTTTTCTGCAGCAATAATTTTTGGAAACAGTAGCTTTGTCTATCTCGGGAACCGTAAGAGATATAAAAAAAATTCAAAATGGCCTCAGCATGGTTCCGAATCACCTATACACTAACGAAAATAAAATTTCAAATTTCTAAAAAACGAACTTTTTCATGATTGGGAAGTGATACGGGTGAGTCAGCGCAGTATCGATGCTCGCGCGAGCCGTACTATTCCGAGTAGCGTGATAATTTTGATTCTTCTTTATACCTCTTCATATAAACATAGCTGATTTAAAAAAGTTCATTTTTTCGAAATTAGAAATTTTATTTTTGTGTATAGAGGATGCGAAACTGTGAAAGAGACTTTTTGATTTTTTTCAATATCTCTTACGGGTCCCGAGCTATCGTAGTCAAAAGTGTTCCACAGAAATAAATTTTGGAAACAGTATATTTGTCTATCTCGGGGACCGTAAGAGATTTAAAAAAAAATTCAAAATGGCCTCAGCATGATTCCGAATAGCCTATACACTCACGAAAATAAAATTTCAAATTTCCAAAAAACGAACTTTTTCATGATTGGGAAGTGATACGGGTGAGTCAGCGCAGTATCGATGCTCGCGCGAGCCGTACTATTCAGAGTAGCATGATTATTTTGATTGTCGTTTACACCTCTTCATATAAACATAGCTGATTTATATAAAAATGTTCATTTTTCCGAAATACGAAATTTTATTTTTGTGCGTGTATATAGGATGCGAAACTGTGAAAGAGACTTTTTGATTTTTTTCAATATCTCTTACTAGTCCCGAGCTATCGTAGTCAGGTGTTCCACAAAAATAAATTTTGGAAACAGTATATTTGTCTATCTCGGGGACCGTAAGAGATTTCAAAAAAAAAAATTCAAACTGGTCTCAGCATGGTTTCGAAAACATAGCTGATTTATATACAAAAGTTTATTTTTGTGAGTGTATAGAGGATGCGGAACTGTGAAAGAGACTTTTTGATTTTTTAGTTATCTCTTGCGGGTCCCGAGCTATCTTAGTCAAAATTTTTCTACAGAAATAAATTTTGGAAACAGTAAATTTGTCTATCTCGTGGACCGTAAGAGATATAAAAAAATTCAAACTGGTCTCAGTATGGTTCCGAATCGCCTATACACTCACGGAAATAAAATTTGATATTTCCAAAAATGATGTTTCTTTATGTTTGTGTGAAAATTCTTGTGTGTTTTTTCAAAAAATATAAGCACGTATGACTTACCTAATGATAACTATTTGTCGTCTAATTTTTTACAAACTTTCTTTATATTATTACGCGATTAAAATCGTTCAGATTTATGACAGATAAAACATTTTTTAAACGCTCGTACGTCTTCACCGATCGGAAGCATGATCAAGACTGACAGTGAATATGTTCAAGGATACGTTTTCTCTGGTATGAAAGAATCAGCGAAATTTATAAAAATTAACCAAAACAAACGTGAATCACGCGACTGGTTGCGACGAGTGAAATGTCTGATTGGTTTTTTAAAGCACATATCTATGAAGCATCCTCAAATGAACTTCTCGCTATTTTTCGTTACACATTGATATTTATCGATTTTGTATACCAAAATTATGTGTAATTCAGATAACGGTTAAGAATAATTCATTTAGCTATATTAGCTTTTAGAAATAATTATTTATAACAATTTGCATTAATTAATTTAACAGAGTTACCGAAATTAAAAATAATCGAGAATTTATCAGTATTTCTATAGCATATCTTCTTACTTGCATCTGTTTATCTAAACACGATGTAAAACATGAAAATACCGTATATATCGTACCACGCGTCGGTTTAGTACAGATGCACTCGTCACTTCTAAGAAATCCTCGATTATTTTGTAAATTTTATAAATAATTATTTCTGTGGTTAATGTAGTGAAAATAAATTTATCCAAAGATGTTTTCTGTACTTTACCTATTTTGTCACATAAGATCAATAAATATCGAGATTGTAAATGGTGATTGCTATAAATAAATTATTTTTATATCGGATATTAATAAATTTACCCTATAATCTTTTCTCGTAAGACTTTACTACACTTATTCTTTCTTTTCGACAATTGAAAAATGGTTAAATAATCAATAATTTTTTTTAATTTGATCCATTTCCCAATCGCTCGCTTATAAAAAATTTACTCGTTAACTTTGTTAATCGTATACATAACTTTGCTTAACATTGATAAACTTTGCAAATCTCAGTAACGACAAGGTTCCGAAATTTTTCGCCAACGAAACTTACAAAACTCTAACAAACACATGTGAGCGAACCTTAGGACTTTAATAAATGTTATAGAGATTCAATGAAGAGAATAATTTGTCCAACTCTGCTGTTTTTTTCAAATTATTTCACGTTTTTCAACCGATACATAATTTGGCTTGTACGCGAGCGGTAGAATACAGCGCGTGCGGGGGGCACGAGTGGTAGAGTACCGCGCGTGCGGGAGCACGAGCTGTAGAGTACCGAGCGCGCGGGAGCGCGAGCGGGTCGAGATGCTCGAGCAGTACGCAAAGTGCTAAACGCAAGTTTGCGAGCGGTCGCGCGCGCGGGAGGCCCCGGCCGCGGCGATCGAAAATGGACTATTCGATATTATAAAATAATGTGTGTATAAAAATTACTTACAGTTATAATGATGAATACCCGTCATCCTCGAGTAAATCTATTACTAATCTCGGGTATAAATAAAACCCGATTCCATAAAGGAAGTGAATAGGGTGTTCCGGCGCCCTATCCCAATCCTCTTCACTTTGAATGGGTGAAATTGACTCAATCGACAAATCACTCTCGCAACCACGGTCCTCATCCATTGTATTTTAGAATGTCTCACAAAAAATATCACAGAACTTTCACAAAAAATATTCCAACAAACAAACTTATAAAAAAGTTTGAAGATGCTGTCGGTTAAGCATCCAAGCACAAACTGTTTTGACAGACCATCCTCTGACTTGCATCGAAAAATCTGCTTAGTTGGAATTATTCGCATATTTTAATGTCTGCATTTTTTTAATCTCTTGACAATACGGACAAACTAATCCACCACACTTAGAACAAGTCTTCCAAATTGTGGGCTGATTTTTTAAGGGTTGAACTTTATTTTTCATACAAGAAATTATAAGAATATTGCATTTATCAAGGTGTTCTCGGCGAGAACATATACGTTATTATAACATATTGTTATAATAACTTGAAGCTTTGTAAAATGATAGATAATTACATAACGGAGGGCAACTAACTCCTGTTTTTGCGTAAATTGGTTTTTATTAATTGTTATAAGTAAATCAGTTGTTTTTTAGTCTGCTATTTTCTTGATTCCCTCAGACCATCACACACTACGAGCGTAGTCGTTGCTGCTTTCACGACATCTCAAGCCCGTCTGAAATTATTTGGGTACTTGAACGAATTAGGAGAACGCGTTCTCTACTACGACACTGACTCTGTACTCTATGTGAGTAGAAATAGTGATAAAGATTTACCGCTCGGTAACACGCTTGGAGATCTTACCGATGAATTATCTGACAAAGGAATAGGAACCTACATTACATCTTTTATTTCAGGGGGGGCCGAAATTTTACGCATACAAGTACAAAACTCCAAATGGCGAAGAATGCGTGTGTAAAGTAAAAGGAATTCGTTTTAATTATACAAACAGTCAACGAGTGAACTATGATAGTATACGGGAAATGATCACTGCAAGTACGAATGAGATAACGTTAACTTCATCGGCTATTAGAAGAACGCGTTTTCACGACGGCGTAACGCAGGACGAGACGAAAATCTGTAAACCTGTTTACGGTAAAAGAAGATTTGTGAACCTGTATAAAAGTTACCCGTATGGATACAAATGCTGACAAGAATCAAGAAGGTTGATGGCAAGAAGTATAAACATTGTTGAGATAAAGTACAAGCATCATTTTACTTTGTACATCCACACGTGCATGGACTCCTGCAAGAGTACGTACGCCTTATAATGAGTTGGGAGAAAGATATAGCGCACTTTTACATCCGATGCAATCAACGGTCTGTAATTTACGCAGAATCGAATAATACCTGTTCCAAACTTGACAGTCCAAAGTTACTAAATTTCATTTTTCGTAATCCAAAATAGGTCAAAATAAGAGTAAACCAGATCAGATAATACTAATTGTTAAAAAGCAGGGAAAGAAAGACGGTATCCACACAAAGTCTTAATGGAAAAAGTACTCCGAAAATTTTTCTACTAATACCATCAGAATGTGTAAAAAAAAAGATAATTATAAAAAAATGTAATTAAAAAAATTGATCGATGTATCAACTCTACTTGTTAATAAACGATATGATGAAAGATATTTTTACCCATTTCATTCTCTTACATTCACCTTACATTTCTTTATTTTCACCTTCTAACGACTATGTACAACGTAAAAAAAAAAAATACGCGTTTCACTAATTATAAATTTCATTAAATTATCATAAATTAATTTTGTATTTCTATCAAATGTCTGAATCGCTCAACGAGACATAAGATCATCTGTGCGGTAGCTCGAGGTTTTTGGGCGCGTGTACACGAGCGGGGCGCGATGTTGTACGAGCTCGTTTGACCGCGCGAACGTAGACGAGCTCGATCGCAAAACGCTCGTAAGCGGTTGCGCGCGGGGGCACCACTGCGGTTCGCGAGCTCCTCGTTCGAGGTACGAGATTCACGGTACGAATACTTCATTTTCTCGTACATGTAATCAATCGTCATCATGGACACGAGATGGAAACATCCATTTACAGCGATACTAAGTGATCCCACAGGTTGTGGAAAGACAGTGTTTGTTAAAAAATTTCTTAAAAATCTCGAGCGAATGTGCGATACACGAATCGATCGTAAAATTTTGTATTACGCCGAATGGCAACGGGGATACAGAGATTTGGGAAAGCAAATAGAATTTCGAGAAGGGTTACCGCAAATCAGTGACTACGCAAACGATCCTCGATCGAAATTGATAATTATCGACGATTTGATGAGAGAAACATCGACGGATGGAGGCGCGATCGTTAATCTATTTACAAAAGGGAGTCATCACAACAATTTGAGCGTGATATTTATAACTCAAAACATCTTTCATCAGGGTAAGGGACAGCGCGACATAACCCTAAATACGCACTACATCGTACTATTTCGAAACTTACGCGATCGCGCTCAGATACACCACCTCGCTCGTCAAATCTGTCCCGAAGATCCGCGGTTCATACGGGAAGCGTACGAGGACGCGACTAGTCAACCCTACGGTAACCTCTTACTCGATTTGAAGCAGGATACACCTGATAATTGTCGATTCCGTACAACAATCTTTCCCGAAGACGACCATCAATGCGTCTACGTGCAGAAGAAAAAGATAAAACTCTGCGACTTTACAAACTGCGTACCAGTCGTGTCGATGTAATGGCGTCGAAAAGTCGTCAACGCTCACCATTCAGTAATAAAGTTACAGTAATTTTACGGGCTCTGTACCATTTGAAAGACGAGCAACGAAAGGCTTTACTCAACAAAGCAGATCCTAAACTGATAAAACATATTTGCGAGTGCGCATTGAATGTATTAGCTGGAAACGTACCACTTAGTAAGAAACACAAGTCCCAATTACGTAAACACACAACTGTTTTGAGAAAACTAGCTGAACCGAGAATAAATATTAATCGTAAAAAGAAACTCATTGTGCAACGTGGAGGATTTTTACCAGCTTTACTTGCACCATTAATTGGTACGGTTTTAGCAAGTCTTGTGACTAAGTGATCAACGGTGTGAAGCAAGCTCGAAAAATGGTTCTCGTCCCGTACGAGAATGTGGAGCGTATGAGGCAACAATGTGCATTTGACAGCGGTATGAATTCCGTACAAACACCTGGTACGACCATGAGTAGACTCGATGAAGAAATGAAGGATATTTTAAATTCCAATACGTACAAAGACGAGAGAGAAAAATGGTATCTTTACAGCCAAGTTTTACAAAGATATCTTCATTTTAGAAACAGCGACACTCGTCACGACCAATTGAAAGAAATAAATGATTTTGGTGATGATGAGGTGACGAAAAGACCACGAGAAGACGAGGCAGAAAAAAAAGCTATCGACGAACGCGTGATTGAGACCGTTCCCGTCAAGTTTAAAAAAGTGGCTAATAATTTATTACATCATCTGAGAAGTCACGAAAATATATCGTGGAATGATAGAGGTAAAATGATCATAGATGGCGCACCGATGAAGGGTATGAACATTATTGATCTGGTAAATGACGACGTAAGAAATAGAAAAAGAACGCCTCCACAGGGTAGCGCTCAGTTTGCGTCATTGCTTCGTCGTGCATCGGTTCCCAGAGAATACATTGGAAACGAACGCGTTTGGAGAGAGGTCGCAAAGAAATCGTTATCGTCAAGTTCGTCATCGGATGAAACACACGCGCCTAAACTACCAAAAACTGACACTGATAGTGCCAATCATTTAAAAAGGAAAGCGAGTTCCATCTCTACGAGTAGCTCGGACGAGGAAGATCGTACTCTGCGTATTAATAGGGTTAAGACATCTGTGAGACCAGGTAATCTATTATTGAATTCATGGCAGCGACTAGCGGGGAAGAAAAGTTAAAACTGGATGACGAAAAGAGTGTACTAGACTCGATGATAGAGTTACTTCCTTTTGAAATGCATGTACCCGGCTATAAATTTTGTGGTCCAGGTACAAAACTAGTCGAACGTCTCGAACGTGGTGAAAATGGAATCAATCCATTGGACGATGCTTGTCGAGAACACGATATTGTCTACGCTGATAAGAAGACGAATCGAAAACAGGCCGATCGAGTTTTGGCTGAACGTGCTTTTTCACGTATGTTGGCGGAGGATACTCCGAGCGATGAAAGAACTCTGGCGATGATGACTGTTTGCTGTATGGTTAGTAAAATCACGTTCGAAAAATTTTTTGGACGTATTAAGAAAGCTATCAAGCGCAACAATAAGAAAAAGAATAAAAAACAAAAAACCTTATCAAAAGAGGCTAAGAATCATGAATAATCAATTGGAACTCTTGTATTATGGTTTACCAAGATCTACCGTATACGCTGGAGCTGACAAATTGTTACAAACCACCCGTAAAACGTTTAACTCGGAACGTGTGATTTAATGGCTCGAGAGTCAGGATGCATACAATAAACACAAATTTGTTAGACGTAGATTCGTTCGACGTAATTATAACGTTCGCAATATTGATGATGTTTGGAAAGCCGATTTAATGGACTTGAGATTATTGAAAACGTACAACGATGGATTCACTTATATTTTGACCGTTGTAGATATTCTTAGCAAATATGTATGGATAGAGCCGGTAGAGACGAAAAGTGGTAATAACGTCGCTAAAGCTTTTGAAATTATTTTAACCAGGACTGGTGGACGAAAACCGATATGTCTGCAAACCGCGAATTCCAACAAGTCCTCGAAAAAGAAGATATAATCTACAGAATCGTACGTAGTCCTGACACTAAAGCAGCTATCGTTGAAAGAGTTATAAGAACAATTAAAGAACGAATATGGCGATTCTTTACTCATACCAATACCAAGCGTTATATCGATGTATTAGGAAATATAGTCGATGCTTATAATCATACAAATCATTCATCTATCCAAATGAAACCAGCCTCAGTCACCATACACAATGCCGCAGAGGCACGTAAAAATTTGATGCACCGGTACGAATCGAAACAGCAACCTGATGTAATGAAACATGTTAAATATAGAGTTGGTGATTCGGTTCGTGTCAGTCGCGCGAGAAACGTTTTTGCAAAAGCATACGAAGGCGGATGGTCTGAGGAAGTTTTCAAGATTTACAGAATTTCAACATATCGTTATCCGGTTGTGTATTTTTTAAAATATCTGGCCGGTGAAGAAATTGATGGGTATTTTTACGGGGAGGAGCTTTGCAAAGTAAGATTGGATTTTACGAATAAAGTTTTTGAAATCGGTCAAATCTTGAAGTCACGAGGACGAGGTCGGTTAAAAGAATATTTTGTAAGTTGGAAAGGTTATCCTGAAAAATTTAATTCGTGGGTAAAGGCTAGCGATATTACTGAAACAAGATGATGAAAGATCAATTTTACGTCGTCTTACCGAGCAACAGTAGTATACAATTTTTTCCTGATAACACAACAACACACTTTGTTACACAGCTACCGCAAACTATTCGTTTACAAGGATCGTGGAACGTTGCTCTCTCAGAGATTCAGTTACCGCTCACATTCCAACACTTTACGTCGGAGGAGGAGAGATCGGTACATATGCGTATCGCACCACCTCCGGCTAAATCAAGAATCTCGGCTATCGATGTAATTGATATACTAAGCTCCAGCTCATTTACCGTTGACGATGTATCGTATATACGACGCGGGGTTTACAAAAGTATTGAAAGTTTGGTAGAGGAAATCAATGAATTGCATTGCCTTAAAGGCCACTTAAAGTTTAGCGTTGAACGAGGTGGGTACACATCGGTACGTCGAATATGCCATCAAGAATATTGTTCGGAACTGGTACACCAGATACATTTTTCGAGAAAAGTTAGAAAAACTCTTGGATTTGATTTCCGGAATGAGCACAACGAATTTATTTATGTTGATAAAGATAATTTGATAATTTCCGATTGTCCCGCTAATCTTGCGAGTTGTTTACCAGACATGTTGATGATATATACAGATATCTGTGAACCATACGTAACCGGTGATGTACAGACACGATTATTAAGAGCTGTATCGTTAAATATCGACGATTATAAGTACGGTGGAATGAGATTAAAAAGTTTCTCACCATCCATGTACTTACCACTGTTATTCAACAACTTTCAAACCATTGAAATTGATATAAGAGATCAGCACGGAGTATCGATACCATTTGATTACGGTACGTTGACAGCAACGCTGCACTTTAAACGAGTTGACTAAATAAAAATCATGGAACGTTACGAGGAATATTTTAATTTACAAGTTGGATGCGGTAGCAGTGGTGGTGTCGGCCGGATTTACGCTGGATATCCCTATCAGAAAGGTCACGGCGGTATCGGATCTTTTCTCGCCGGTATTTTTCGCAGAGTTTTCCCCCTTTTGTCGAGGGGAGCTAAAGCTGTTGGGAAAGAAGCATTGCGAACCGGAATAAATATCATGTCTGATGTAGCGACACACAATTCGCCATTGAGAGAATTATTTAATAATCGTATGCGTGAGTCTGGTGAGAATCTAAAGAGAAAAGCAAATGAAAAAATTGATAAATTGATGGAGGGGTCGGGATATAAAAGACAAAGAATTGACGGAGCGTTACAGTTGATGTCTGGTACAGCGGGGAGACAAGTCAAACGCTCGAAAAGTAGAAAATCGAAAAACGCACGTAAGTCAAGAGGAGGTAAAGTCGCAAAGAGGAAGAAGAATAAGAAGCAAACTAACAAAACTTTTCGGTTAGCAATGGCTTTCTTACATACACAATCCTGCGAGTGTCTTAAATCGGAATTATTGTTATTTGAAATTCCACCAACGCAAACGACCATTGAAGGATCGCACTGGATACAATATAAACCGATAGCATCGTTGACAAATGATTCACCGATAGAATTTGTAATACCTGGGAATGGTGACGAATATTTGGACCTTGCTCACACAATGTTGAGTTTGCGAGTTTCACTTAAACCTTCTACGGACACGTATGCAGAAGGTGTTAAGGCTGATTTAAAAAAATCTGGTCCGGTAAATAATTTTATGTACTCACTATTTAACCAGGTTGATGTGTTTTTCAACTAAAAACCTGTATCACCACCGAATAATTCTTATGCTTATCGAGCGTACATTGACATTATTGAATTATGGTAGTGCTGCAAAAGAGTCACATCTGACAACTGTTTTATGGTCGAACGACACAGCTGGAAGGATGACATGGAGGGTGGTAATGAAGGTCTCACTCATCGAAAAAGTCTTTTAAACTATAAAAAACCTGTAGATTTAATTGGACATTTACACAGTGATGTATTCAATCAAGATAAATTATTAATAAATGGTGTGGACGTACGGGTTAGGTTAGTTCGTTCCAGAGACAATTTTTCGCTTATGGATACGAGCGGATTATTGTCTGTTAATATCGAAGAGGCAAATTTGCTCGTTAGGCGTGTAAAAATTAATCCTGGTGTGTTACTTGCACACGCTAAAGCTTTGTCAAAAACAACAGCAAAGTACCCTATCACAAGAGTGGAGGTGAAAGCTGTAACAATGCACAGCGGTATACATGGTGAGACGTTGGATAATATAATATTAGGTCAATTACCGCAAAGAATAATTGTAGGATTCGTTAAAAACAAGGCTTTCAACGGTAACCAAAATTTTAACCCATACAATTTTGAACATTTTAATATTAATTTCCTGTGTCTGTACATTGACGGTGTACAAATACCTTCGAGACCGCTACAACCTGATTTCAGAAATAAAAAATTGTATGTTGACGCCTATCATACGTTATTTTCGGGCACAGGAATACACTTTCTAATTGAAGGTAACAATATTTCGCGAGAATCATACCCTAACGGCTACTGTCTTTTTGCCTTTGATTTAACTCCTGACTTGTCGGCAAACGATCAGTCACATTGGAATTTGATTAAACACGGTAGCGTTAGGCTAGACGTAAGATTCGAAGAACCATTATACAGTACTGTAAATTGCATCGTATACGCCGAGTACGAGAATATATTGGAGATTGACGCAGCGCGACAAATAATAGTAGATTTCAGCAGCTAAAAAGTTTTGTATAGATGGCGCTTTTAATGTTCACTTTGAATATAAGATGCTCTGAGAAGTCATGAGTCAGTCTATATAAAAGTTTGCTACAGTCAGGATGGATATGATCGTTGACATCCAGTGTTTCAAAGATAAGGACGATGTTACTGTTCCAAAGGAAATTGCAATCGTCTCGTTGGTTGGAGATTTTAGTGCACACTGGATTCTGGCTCCATCGATAGGTATCGAACGACTTCCCGACGATATAAGAAGACAAAACAATTGGTTAACGTTTAACCATCACGGATTAGATTATTTCGAAGGTGATGTGACGAAAAAAAATGATTTCAAAGACTTTGAAGGAGATAACGAAAAGTGCACGGAAAATTTATACACGAGGTAAAGAAAAATGGCTCATTTTGCAAAAAATGACAGTGTGTGAAGTTGTTAATTTGGAAAATGACAAGGATTGTCCATCATTTCAAAATCTACCTTGGAGCGATAAATACTGTATTCAGCACAGGTTAAAAAACACTCATTTAAAATATAGTTTGCTTTAAATAATGCGTTTCGGTTAAAAGAGTGGTTGCGTTTACGCGAACAAGATATTTTTGACGAATTCATATTCACCGTACCAGCACAGCTTTGCGATGAACAGTTTGGAAATTCTAAAACTCTTAACCAAGATTCGGTCACATACAGTGGGCGTATTCCCAGCAGATCAGATTCCACGGGTGTGGACGAAACCGACGGCATTTATCTTCAACACTGATGACCATACAAAACCGGGAATGCATTGGGTTGCTGTGTACGTAGATAAAAACAACAATGCGTATTACTTTGATAGTTATGGAAACCCGCCGAATAAAAAGAAATTGTAAACGATATCGTTGGAATTACATGCAGTTGCAAAGCGAAACGTCTGACGTATGCGGTCAGTTTTGTATAATGTTTCTACAATGTATGAGTAAAGGTATCGGTATGCAAAAGTTTCTCATACGTTTTTCTGCTGATCTTGTAAAGAACGATGGCATCGTACGAAGACACGTGCGATATAAAAAAGATGACGTGGGATTCACCGGAAACGGTGGCTGCAGTGTCAGATGTTTACAAAATTCGAGTAGCAAGATGTCTTTGTTATAATATACGGGTTAATCACCCAACAACTACCTCCACTACCAGACTCGATTCCACCTCTTCTTCAGTGTTGGTTACGTGGCAGTTCGCTGATCTCTATCGGTAGACGTTGTTGAAATAGCGCCTCCGCAACACCGAACGGCATCAGTCTTGAAGTGCTGTTTCTGTACCGCTTTTCAATCTTTCATTTTTGAAGTGAGGATGTCTGCTAACCACCAAAGTATTGAATCGGGAACAGAAGTCCAACGGTTGAGACTACACCAGATTATATCTCGTTTTTACAGTTTCAATAAATCTTACACAAAAAAGATTGTGATCGGTCTCGAATTCGACGATATAGACTACGTGGAAATACGACCAGTGATACGCTTACTCGGTACAGATTTCGTTGGTATACCATTTTCAACGCTTGGATGGACCGAATTACTTTCATCTTTTGACGATGTTGACGGCTATTTTCGAAGATTCAAGGATCTTGAGGTATACACATGTCCACAAAGATAAGGCGATAGAAATCGAGGAGGATCGGAAACTAACATCAGATGACCCACCTTCAAAACGTTATCATCGCAGTATAGTGATGAAAAAAGTTACGTTTGATAAATTAAAGGAATTGGTTCTATGTGTTAATTTTAGGTTAAAATATCTCAATTTAATATCATCTTTTGTAGACTCTGTGACGCGAAAAACATTAAACTTTGTTTACGATAAAAATGTTGCTTTGTATAACGCTCAAATCACCGAATTTACTGTAAAAAATGTTGCTAGCGTTATATCGGCGGTCGACGACGAAATTGTTAATACCGTGTGTGTAGAAATCACGAAAAATGCGGAGAGTGTTACAAGTTTAGTTTGCAAAAATGACGTGCAATACATTATGCATGAACTTTTAACGTTATACAGCGAAATTATTGTAAAAATACTAAATAATCGATTTACATAGAACTTTATAAATATTGTAATATGGTAATAGTGAATAAATATAAGATATATTTAACCTATATGCTTTAATCGATTACTTGATTATCCTAGTAAATCCTCGTCTAGTCCTTTTTCCTTTGTCATTGCCACTTGTTAAAATAAGTAGATACATTTTTAAAAATAGCTAAATTAAAAAATAATAATAAATAAATTCTTATATTTGTATTATAATAAATGTTTAATGATATAATTCACGAATAAAAGCGCAAAGAAGAAAGCGCAATTAATATAATCGGTATTCTAAAAATTGTACAATAAATGTTTCGATATGAGTCAGCGGTAACAAGTATCATGTAGTTGTACACCGCCGTGTCGGGATGACTCAGCGATATCATGTAGCTACGCATCTACATGACTCAGCGGTATCAAGTATCATGTAGTCGCGCGTCGCCGTGGCGGGGTCAAGGTCGGTCATGTTTTGACTGTCCATGGTGGCCACATAACTACTCACGGTATTACATTCAAGACATCAAATACCTTACAGTTCTGGAAACCAATAAATAATCTATCTTTATTCTCTTTAATATGTTTATGAATCTCTGCTGAAACTTCCATAATTACTGAAGTTTTTCCATTAAATTTATTTTGCAAGGCATGAATTATCTTTCCTTTCGTTTCAATTTTTGAAAAATTTCTGTTATTGATATCATTTTCAAGCTCAGTTTGGTCCATTTAAAATAGGTTTTCGATTCCAATTATCTTTATTATCGGTTTTTTAAGTTGTTCTTTTTCAATTTTATAATATTTAGATAATTTTGCATCTAATAATTTTTCTGCAGTTTTAGCACTTTCTGCGTTCATACAGTTAATAGTAATCTCATCTTTGTTCCTTAAATTTATATTTTTAGTTTGGATTGACTTATCTTTGATTAGATAATGTAGTACCTTATCTTTCATATTAGATGTGTCTTCCTTGTTTTTCCTTTTGATCACGATTTTAGGAATACTTTTAGGTTGCGGTATTATATTACTATTCGCGTGGAACATTGACGTGGCTTCGGCATATGTTTTCTTGTACGCCTTCGAAGTCTCCTTTTCCTTTGCCAGCATTTCTTCCAGTAATTTATTTTTATCATTTAAAGCTATATTGAGTTCCTTCAATAGTGTCTTTTCTGTTTTTAAAGATTGCACTTGTAATTCATCATCAGAATCAGTATCACTCACGGACTTTCTATTTTAGGTTAAAATTCTTACATATTTATTGTTTAATTTTTCATATTCACCTTTTAAGTTCACATAACTATTTTTTAAATTCTCAATTATTCTATCTTTTTTTTGGAGTTCACTTTTTAAAGAGTACAATATTATACTAGGATCATCACTTGTTATTGAGTCAAGATCCAGTTCCTTATGTTCATCACAGATAACCATAACACTTGTCACATATTTAACATTATTGTTTTTATTAAAGTCACTTTTGTGAAATACACTTCCACATAGAACACAAAATACAGTTGTATTTAGTTTACTAGGATGACATTTAAAAGGTATATCAGGAGGGATCGCTTGCGGTTGCAATCCGCTCCCCGCCATCTCGGCGATGATATGAGTTGCTAGTACATATTAAATTACAAAATGGTCAGGAACATTCACTTGAATGACTGGAATTTAAATTTGTTGTTATGGATAGAATTTGTATCGTCCAAAATCAATTTCCTATTTGTAACAGTTACGGAATAACTATTCATAAAAGTCAGGGTCTAAGCTTAGACAATGTTGTTGTAGATGCAGGTAATAACATATTTACTTCAGGTCAAATTTACGTTGCTTGCTCGCGTGCCACAACAATGGAAGGTTTATATTTTATTAATTTCGATCTATCGCGAATTATTGCTGATTTAGCAGCTATTATAGAATATAATAGATTAAGACAATATTTTCGGTCTGATCTCAAGCAATTTGCGATACCAAACGGAAAATCTGGACGTTTCCTTAAAAATAATATGGTTAAAGATGTTCGATGGACTCTCACTACAAATTTAACGATTAATAATGAAAATTCTTATTTAAATTATTTAAAAGACTACTGTTGTAATATTTTTGGAATCCCCAATCATGATTATGTTTTCTGTTATGCCAATTTTTGCATCCAAAGTTTATTTCATTCGATAACAGTATGGAGGGCCTTTACGCAATTAAAAACTACTGATCCGTTAAAAACTGTTTTTGATCAGTACGTTTCCAGAAACGAAGTCAACGTTTCAGCCCTGAGAACATACGTTGGAGCAAAATATAGTTTATCAGAGCAACAAGATGCATCAGAATTTTTATTGGATCTTTGTAATAAATCTGCGTTTTTAGAAAAAACTTTACGATTTGATTTAATGTTAATTATACGATGTCCTGGTTGTGATGATAGGGTTACAACTATTACCGCAAATTACATTTTGATATTTCATTTACCTGAAACTAAAAATGGCTTTTGTACATTGCAAGATATCTTGAATTATAATATACTTAATTGGGTACCAGTTAAAGGAAACGGTAACAACGGTTGTAAATGTAAAAAAGTTCAACAGATGGAAATAAAATTAAATAATACATTATTAATACTTCAGTTAGTCGTATTTTCGGTTGAAAATAACAAAGTTTCTAAATTAACTAGTTATGGTATCAATGAAATTCCAAAGTCTATTGTAACCATTAAGGAAATAAAATATAAAGTTATGAGTGGAATTTTTCATCATGGTGATTCTGTTGAAAGCGAACACTATACGAATATGTTACGTCAAAATAATCAATGTTAAATTCTTTAGTTATATTAATATCGTCCACTTTTTTCTTCATTATGTCTTATTTTTTCCAACCTCTTTCGTATATTATTATGAATAAAATCTCTAGGATAATTGTTTATTTTTAAGAATTCTTTAACTATTTCAATATTGGATTCATGGAATTTGTTATGTGCTAAAAGTATAGCTTTGTCAACTAAAGTAAAAATCATAGCCCTTTTTTGAGCTGTTGTGTGATTGGACTCAAAATTTAAAAATCTACCAGAAAACGTATTTTTTCTGTACCAATTAGTAATTATTTTATTATTCTCAGTTACAATTAACGACACTTCTAAAAAATTAATACTTCTATTTTTCTCCTTTTCACAAGTGAATACTAATCTTTGGTGATAATTATTAAATGTTTTTAATACTAATTCTAATTTATTTTCTGGAATACACATAATGGTATCATCTACATATCTGTAGTAAAAAACTGGTTTAAAGTCTAAGTTATCTAAACATTCTTCTTCTAAATCACTCATAACTAAATTTGCAAAAGTTGGACTAACTGGACTTCCCATTGGAGAACCGAAAGTTTGTTGATAATATTTATTATTCCATTGAAAAAAAGTATTATTCAATAAAAATTTAACGATACAGATTAATTCATCCAGTGGAATATTATATTTCGTTAAAATTAAGTGGTATCTTTTTTCTATGCTCTTTATAACTAAATCTAAAGGAATATTAGTAAAAAGAGAAACTACATCTAAGGAAACTAAAATATATTGATCAGGTATGTCACAGTTTTAATTTTATCAATTAAATCTTTACTATTTTTGACAAAAGATTTTGCATTATTAACACTATTTGTAATAATTTTATCAATAAATTTAGATAATATATACGTAGGACTACCTATACTCGATACGATTGGTCTTAGTGGAATATCAGGTTTATGTATTTTAGGTAGTCCGTAAATTTTTGGTAATGTCGTGTCCGTCTGTGTAAGAGAATTATTGATATTTTTTACCAAAAAAATCCGTTAAGTAAATTACAAAAGGACACCTACAAAATTATGCAAAGATGGAATAATTTGGAATTTTTTGGTAAAAAATATCATAATAATTCTCTTACACAGACGGACACGACATTACCAAAAATTTACGAACTACCTAAAATACATAAACCTGATATTCCACTAAGACCAATCGTATCGAGTATAGGTAGTCCTACGTATATATTATCTAAATTTATTGATAAAATTATTACAAATAGTGTTAATAATGCAAAATCTTTTGTCAAAAATAGTAAAGATTTAATTGATAAAATTAAAAACTGTGACATACCTGATCAATATATTTTAGTTTCCTTAGATGTAGTTTCTCTTTTTACTAATATTCCTTTAGATTTAGTTATAAAGAGCATAGAAAAAAGATACCACTTAATTTTAACGAAATATAATATTCCACTGGATGAATTAATCTGTATCGTTAAATTTTTATTGAATAATACTTTTTTTCAATGGAATAATAAATATTATCAACAAACTTTCGGTTCTCCAATGGGAAGTCCAGTTAGTCCAACTTTTGCAAATTTAGTTATGAGTGATTTAGAAGAAGAATGTTTAGATAACTTAGACTTTAAACCAGTTTTTTACTACAGATATGTAGATGATACCATTATGTGTATTCCAGAAAATAAATTCGAATTAGTATTAAAAACATTTAATAATTATCACCAAAGATTAGTATTCACTTGTGAAAAGGAGAAAAATAGAAGTATTAATTTTTTAGAAGTGTCGTTAATTGTAACTGAGAATAATAAAATAATTACTAATTGGTACAGAAAAAATACGTTTTCTGGTAGATTTTTAAATTTTGAGTCCAATCACACAACAGCTCAAAAAAGGGCTATGATTTTACTTTAGTTGACAAAGCTATACTTTTAGCACATAACAAATTCCATGAATCCAATATTGAAATAGTTAAAGAATTCTTAAAAATAAACAATTATCCTAGAGATTTTATTCATAATAATATACGAAAGAGGTTGGAAAAAATAAGACATAATGAAGAAAAAGTACTAACAATCGTATTAATAATAATAAAAATTACATAACAACACTTTGTATTCCTTATATACCAGATTTTTATGAAAAAACCAAAAGTTCTTTGAAATATAACAATATTAGAGTGGTACCAAAAATTCCTAATAACTTTAACAGTATCATTGTGAGAGGAAAAGATAAAAATTCCAGAGACTCCGAAACTAACGTAGTGTATAGAATAAAGTGTAAAGATTGTAATTCGGCATATATTGGAGAAACTAAACGACAGTTAAAATGTAGAATAAAGGAACATATATCTAATACAAAGAAATCAAACAATCAATATGTAATTAATGATCATATTAGTGATTATAATCATTCTTTTGATTTTGAAAATGTAAAAATTGTTGATAAGGAATGTAATTGGAGAAAAAGAATTATATCTGAAATGCTTCATATTAAATTAGAAAATAATCCTATAAATGTAAAGGAAGATGTTAGAAATCTTAGTCATCACTATAATGATATTGTTAATAAAATGAAAGTAAATTATAGATAGCTAATATTTATTTCTCCTTTAGTTCTTAACTAATTTCTAGTCAGGTTACAATAGCCGCAGATTAATTGTATTATGAGTGATTTGAGTTTTGGTAAAAATAATTTTTATGTAAAAATAATGTATTAATTAAATATTAAAAGTATTATCATTTATTAATTTCCCTATCATGAATTTACACTTATAATATACAATTACAAATTTTGAATTTTCGCGCCGTATTATAATATTTCGCGCGCTTATCTAATAATTGTACATAATTGCGCATGTCAATAAGATTTAAATGACTCATATAATAACCGTCTGTCATGTTTTCATTCGTGTTTACCTGACTGCTTTTGCTTTTTCTTTGTGTTAAATACGTTGTATTTTGTTCCAATTAATTATTTATTTATTTATTTATTGTTTATTTATTTATTTATTTTATTTTTTTGATTTCTATTTTTATAATAATGTGTAAATCACATAAAGGAGAGGTAAATGTTGGCTATATAACCTTAACTTCTGTGCAATACTTATCTTCGAGAATATGTATTTATTATACTTTGTCTTTAATTCATAGTGCAACGATTCAGAGATACTACGAAAGAATTTTTATAATTTTTAATGAATATTGACGTGTAGTAAGTTACCAATGTAATAATTATAATATATTTATATTCAATCTTGTTATTCTAATCTAATGTAAAATATGTGTAATAAAGGTAATGCCTGAAGAGGATGGAGAATTTCCATCGAAACGTTGCAATGTAATGTAAACAATACAGTGTGTTCATCAATTATCGATACAATACCTAATCTACAAAATAATCAATGGTTTAAAATAGATGATTTGACAATTCAAAGAAAACAATGGCCAAAACGAGCTAAAAATGTATACATATTATTTTTAGAAAGTGTTTAATCTAACTTTGTTAGTAACATTAAGGGGATGTCGGACCCAGAAAATGGTCATTTTGTACTTTTTTTTTATAAATAAATGAATAAAGTTTTTAAAAAATGCTGTACATCAAGCCCTTAGGTATGTTTTAAATAATATACCCAAATTTTTCCAGATTTTTAAATCCATAATTTGATCACGATGTTTGGGTTGAAAGATTATGCTTTTTTGGACTAATAATTACCGACCAAACATTGTTTATTCAATTATTATTTAAAAAATTCTTTTTCGTTGAAAAATCAAAACGTCAAGCCCTTCCTTATGTTTTCAGCTGTCTGTATGAATTTTTTCAGATTTTAAATGCAATATTTTAGATATAATTTTTGGTCTGAAAGGTGCAGATTCCTGTAATTTAGGTCCGACATTCCGTTAAGTTAAACTGAGATAAAAACAACTTTCAAGAAGGTATGCAAATAGCAAATATGGATATATTCGAATCCAATGTCTTCCAATCACACTTTTAAAATTATAACATGATTAATAAACCGGGATCTCCGGGTTACCAGCCGAACGCTCTACCGACCGAGCCATCGCACGCCCAGCAATCAAATATCTTTAATGATTAATCGAATCTTTTTTCTACTAATACAAAAGCTTTAAAATACGTTTCGTCTTTTTCCTTAGCAGCCAATAACTTAATATTTCTATTAAGAATTAACTAGGTATGTTGTTCTTAAAAAGTTTCTACAGTAGAAAGTTTTAAAATAAAAACACCTTCCACGAAGGTGTCAAAATTCGCAAGTTTGGTCTACCAATCACACTTTTCAAATTATTATATCAAATAAATAAACTAATTCTTACTCCCATCTTTTTTCTACTTAGACAATAGCTTCAAACTGAATACAGACAAATTTTACTTTTTTCTATTTAGACAAAAGCCTGAAATTTTATATTAAGAAATAACTACGTAAAAACTTAAAATTTTTAACATTGAATTAGTGTCTCTAGGAAGTACTTTATTAAACACCTTCGACGAAGGTGTCAACGTTCGCAGTATGGTTTCCAATCGTACTTTCAAAATAGTTATTTGACAACATAAATCTTTAATTCTTACTCCCATCTATTATTGCTTATTTTTATTATAATTAGGAATTTTATATATATTGCTTAAACTCCATAAATAATTTCTGCAATAGAAAGTACTGAAATCAAAGAGACACATTCGACAAGTATTTTATACCATACTATAAATTTGTTTTTATTTAAACATTTATATATTTCAATAAATTGTTTATTTGTTATTAAATTTTTAAAATTGAATAAGTGTCACTGGAAAGTACTTTATAAAACACCTTCGACGAAGGTGACAACGTTCGCAGTATGGTTTCCAATCGCACTTTCAAAAATGTTATCTGACAACAAAAATCTTTAATTCTAACTCCCGTCCTTTATTATTCATTTTTATTTTAATTAGGCATTATGTATATTTTGCTTAAACTCCATAAATAGTTTCTGCAATAGAAACTACTGAAATCAAAGGAACACAATCGATAAGTATTTATTACTGTTCCCGATAGGCGTGAACGGCCGGCATGGTTACTTAGGCGTATTTCCTTGGGCAAACGTTCTCAGCGCAACGAATATAGAAATTTCGTAGCGTAGGCCGCGCGCACGGCGATTTCAGGAATTTGCCGGGGCCGCACGACTCTTCCGCCGGTTGATTACAACCGATAATAAAAAGGGTGCACGTGGCGAGGGAGGCGAAGTTGTTTTCTTCTCGCGGACGGAGGCCATGGAGTTCGTGTTGTCCGGAAAAGTGATCGCTCGAAGACGAGGAGGTACAACGCCGAGTGCCAGCGGACGAGCACATGCGTGTTAGGTATAGATAGTTTTTTATTTATTTTTTTTTTTTTGGGTCGGCAACGTGACGGTCTTACGGAGCAACAATGCCTGTTAAGTATGTAAGTCGTAAATTTGTAATTTCTATCTCTGGTGTAGGTTTTCTCAGCTTAAATAAATGTATGAGTTTTCCTTACACCACAGACTTAGGTCTGGGTAAATGCGGAGATAGTTAACGCGTTAAAAATTGTTTAAATATGCGAGCAAGAAATGCGAGTTTTAGTATGAAAAGGAAACCCGAATTCGAAGCCCGAAGCAATCAAATGCGTTGTCAAGGGGTATTGTTTTTATATAAGTATGTGATGCATGTGGGGTCGAGCTATTGGGCTGAGTATCGGGACAATCCGGTTTATGACTTTTCCGCTAAGGAACGGCATGGGTTTTCCGAGCTGGCGCGCAACCTTTTTTTTATGACAGGGTTGACTATGAAGGAAGGGCCGGCGCAGCGACTTCGGTTTCAAACTGAGGCTCAGTGTTTCTTCTTTTTTTGATTTTGTACACGAGCGAAATATACATAAATGGGATTGTGTATGAATGTATTTTCCGTTTGGGAAAAGACAAGCTAAGAGAGGGTAAAAACGACGTTTCCTGACGAATTTGACGGGCAGTCTGCTTGAGGACACAGAACTGTGCGTTTCGATCCTTATGTATTTCATTTTCTTACATTAAAACATTTATAACTAATAGTTGGCTTATTTTTTTCTATATCCTTTTCTAATTACGCGATTATCACTGACAGTATTTAGTAGTAAATTACATTTTGGTGCCGAAACCCGGGACTCGACGGGAAGAAACAGTGATTTTCGTGTGTTAGCAGAGTGGAAATCGACGTTCTTTTACAAATTTTAAAGAGATCCAGCTAGCCGGCGGATCGTACATCGTAGCCGCAGTGTGCAAATATCAGCGCCGTTATCTAGGAGAGCAAGTGAGCCGACGAGTGTTGTTGTCCAGCGGAAATAGTGGGAAAGCAGCACATATTCAGGAGGTTTTGTATTTCTGTCAAATCCAGAATTCATTAGGTAAAGTTTATAAACACTTAATCCACTAATTCTGCACGAGCGTGAGTTTGTAGGTTCTGAAGAAACAACATTCTGGTAACTGAATTAAAATGTTGCGTAAATCAACAAAAACGATCTCATCAAGACGTCGGTTCACCCGGTCTTGTCTAGCGCAAGCCGACGAGTCTCGTGATGATGCTGTTGCGGGGAAGCAGCAACATCCTGTAGTTAAATCTGTAGAGCGACGAAGACATCTCAGGAAACGAGAAGCCGTCAATTGTTCAACATCGTCATTGGCAGTGCGAGGACGTGCGCCGACGTCTCCTACGGCATCGGTAGCGCGAGGACGCACACCGAAGGTTCCTTCAACATCGGCAGCGCGAGGACGCGCACCACAGACGGTTTCTACAGCATCGGCAGTGCGAGGACGCACGCCAAGATCTCCAATGTCATCGGTAGCGCGAGGGCGCGCGCCGACGGCTCCTGCAACATCGGTAGCGCGAGGGCGCGCACCGACGGCTCCTTCAACATCGGCAGCGCGAGGACGCGCACAGACGGTTTCTATAGCATCGGAGGTGCGAGGACGCACGCCGAGATCTCCAATGTCATCGGCAGCGCGAGGACGCGTGCTGACGGCTTCTAGGTCATCCGTAGCGCGAGAACGCGCACCGATGACTCCTGTAACACCGGCAGCGCGAGGACGCGCGCCTACAACATCGGGAATGAGAAGACGCGTGCTGGCGGGTCGCACGATGACGCTACCTGCAGCACCGGCAACTTCGACAGCGCGGGTTCGTGCGCCGACATCCTCATCAACTTCGGCCGTACGGGTTCGCGCACCAATATTTGCTACAGCTGTGCGAGGTCCTGTGAGGTTTCCTACAATGTCTTCAACATCTAGCCGAGGTTTAACATCATTTCTAAATCATGCGAAAAATATATCGAGACACGCGTTGCCGACCAAACGTCGACGAGTTGTTTCGCAGAATTTAGATTATGAAAATCTGCGAAGCAGCATATCGGAAGACGCTTGGGAGATAGAAAGTTTTATTACTGATAGCGTTTCGATGTGTACGGATATTCCTGCTATTAATTCAGAAAATGAGAGTAATTTTGATACTGATAATTTAAACAATTCAAATGAAAGTGTTCATAATTTTCCTAATTCCTAGTGAAAATTTGGAGGACCGGTTAGTTCGTGCCATCGAAGCGTTGTCAGCAAATAAACAGTTAGGGTTTAGTCAGGATAATTTTAAATTAGTAAATAGGATGACGTCAGCTAAAACCTTGCAACCTTTTTCGGGAGACCCATTAGATTGGATGAGATTTAAGAAAGATTTTGAATCGTCAACGGTAATTGGAGATTATACCGAAGCCGAAAATATAATGCGGTTTTCAGAATTATTGAAAAGCGAAGCGCGAGAGGCTACGCGAGCATTATTTATCGGCGGTCATAGTACGTCTGATATTATGCACGCGTTAGAAATGAGATTTGGTAATACGAAAGTGATTTTAGAAAAAGTAATACGCGATATTCGAGATTTACCAAGTATAGATTCACGGAAAATGAGTCTTATAGATTTTGCTACTAATTTAAGCGCCGCGGTAACATCAATTAAATCGTTAAATAATATGAGATATTTATATAGCCAGGAATTAGTAAACGGGTTATTGCGTAAATTGACAAGCTCAATGGCAGATAGTTTTATTGATCACGCGACAAATAAAGAGACAAATGTTCCAGACTTAGAAAAAATCGCGGATTTTGTTTATGAAAAAGCGGAAAAGAGTATAGCGGCAGGAGTGATTGATATTGACTCTCATCATCCATCGACCAATTACGCGAAACAGTCGTCTCAAAATATTCGCAATAGAGAGAGACCGGTGTATGCAGCTCTCAATATGAGCGATAATTTTACAAATGACGAGGAGAACCCGAAAAAGGTGCAAGAGAGATGTGTTAATTGTAATCGGAATAATCATAAGATAGAAACTTATATAAGAAAGTAGTGCGAACCACTAGATTATGCTCTAACTGTTTAGCGAAAGGGCACTTTAGAGATGTATGTAAAAAGGATGAATGTAAACAATGTCATCGCAAACATCATGCGCTATTACACTCTAATACGGTAAATGATTGGCAAAAGTCGAGAAATAATAATGCAGATGTACGTCAATGTTTTAATGAAGTTCAGACACATAATAATTCCACGCAACAATCAACAAGTCAAATCTGACAAGATCCACGCTCCATCTTGAAAATGATTCCGGTAATCATTGTAGGACCGCTGGATTCTAAAATGATTTATGCGTTGTTAGACGACGGATCGACTGTTACTTTAATAAATTCTAATATTGTTAAACAAGTAGGAGCGGAATTAATGCATGCAAATGTTGTTCTTAGAGGTGTGGGAGGTGATGGTGCGATAACATTGTGCAATGAAAAGGTTAGTTTAGTAGTAAAAAGCGATTTAGTAACAATTTCTTTAAAAAATATATTAGTTGTGGAAAATCTCGCGCTCCCAACTCAATGCCTAAGCGAACGAGTGGTCGAATTTTGTGCATTGAAAACGGGTATTAGAACAGGATCGTACGACACAGCGCCGGATATGATAATAGGTCAGGATAATAGCAAACTAATATTAACGCGAGAATATAGAGAATTACCGGGAAACGATTTAATGATTTCACGATGTTTATTGGGTTGGGCAATTCACGGTTGCTCATATAAAAATAACTTTGATTGCGTTTTCACAGTTCTAGACGAAAAAACACATAATGATAAATGTGTTTCACGTTTTGATGGCGAATTAAATCTGTTAGTAAAAACTTATTTCGATATTGAGTCTTTAGGCATAACAAAGAATGTAAAAACTAAACGGGAAGATACGCGTGT
Source organism: Theocolax elegans (assembly GCA_026168455.1). Lineage (NCBI taxonomy): Eukaryota > Metazoa > Arthropoda > Insecta > Hymenoptera > Cerocephalidae > Theocolax > Theocolax elegans. Next base: position 52,990,949 of record CM047431.1, read on the forward strand.
TCTAAATATTTTAGAAAAAACTAGTAAACATACTGGATCAAATTGGGAAGTTGGGCTTTTGTGGAAAACGGATGAGAGCACGTTTTCAGATGGTAGATTCGTCGCATTACATCGATTAAAGTTGCTCGAGAATAAATTAGATCGGGATGTTACATACGCGGAGCTCTATTATAACGAAATGAATCGATTCATTGAGAAAGGATATGCAAACAAAGTAGATAAAAAACCGTTTGAGGGGAAAATTCGATATTTACCACATTTTTGTGTGCAGAATATCAATAAACCGGGAAAAGTGCGAGTAGTTTTTGACGCGGCCGCAAAATCAGCTGGTGTAAGTTTTAATGATCTTTTATTAGCCGGGCCAGACTATTTAAAACCTCTGCTGGGGGGGTTTTAATGCGTTTTAGACAATTTTCATTTGCGATAAAGGGAGATCTCCGCGACATGTTTTTAAAAATCAAAATTCAGGAAGAACATTGTAACGCACAACGTTTTTTATACAGAGGCGCGGATAGAATAAAACAACCTTCCGAGTACGTAATGTCTTCCATGTTATTCGGTGCTAAATCATCTCCTTGTACGGCTATTTATATTAAAAATAAATTGCAATTCATTATTTGTCCAGTTTTCCCGCGACGGCAAATAGTTTAATTGAAAATTGCTATATGGATGATTTTTTGGACAGTTGCGAGACCGTTGTAGAAACTTCAAATAGAGTTAAACAAGCAATAATTATTAACAAATTCGCAAATTGAGAGATGCACGGATGGGCGAGTAACTCACCTGATGTTCTAGGCGGTTTGGACACGGATACAGATTCCAATAATCTAATAAAATTAGATAAAAATCAATCTAGCGATGAAAAAGTTTTAGGCTTAAAGTGGCTAAATTCCGTTGATAAGCTAACATTTAATTTCAATTCAAGAAAAATTCCACAAGAAATTTATGCTGGACGGATAAGACCTACAAAGAGACAGTTTTTAAAAATTATTATGTCTGTGTTTGATCCGCTTGGCTTTCTTGCGCCATTTACGATACAATCAAGAATTTTAATGCAACAGATTTGGATAAGTGGTATATTGTGGGATGAGAAGTTACGCGACGACGAATTTATTAGTTGGAAACAATGGCTTATTGATTTAGAAAAAATACAACTTTGTTTTTTAGAGCGTTGTTATCAAATTCGCGATTAACAAGTAAACTCTACGGAATTACACATTTTTTGCGATGCGAGTTTGAAAGCCTACGCTTCAGTAGCTTATTGGCGTTTTAAGTTAGGTAATAAAAATTTTCATATATCGTTAATAATGTCAAAGAGTCGCGTTGCACCGCTAAAGGTTATGTCAATCCCGCGATTAGAGTTACAGGCGGCATTATTAGCTACTAGGGTAGCAAAAATTATTCAAGATGAACATGATTTTAAAATCACGCGAAGAGTATTTTGGTCTGACTCGAAAACCGTAATACATTGGATTAGAAAAGATCCTCGAGATTTTAAAATGTTTGTAGCTAATCGTTTAAGTGAAATTAGTGAAAATTCGGAAGTAAATGAATGGAAATGGGTACCATCGAAGGATAATCGACGATGGCACTAGGCCATCGCCAAATGCTTTAAATAAAAATATTTTTTATTTTTATTATATTTTTTTATTATTTTTATAGATTCTTCGGGGGTGATTATAAGTAGGGGCATTCTGACTGCCCATATAATTGACTGTAAGACCGATAAAAATATTAATTAATTTAGTAATACTACAGTCGACATAAGTAATATTTTATTAATTAAATAAAAATAGTAGATGGTTAATAGGACCCTCATTTTTACGCGATGCAGAATCTCGATGGCCAAAGGATAGTTCTCAACAAGAATATGATAAAGATAAACTAGAGTTAAAAACAATAGCATAATTATTTTGTGGGTTGAAAAAACAGCCTCAATTAATAGACTTTTCTCGTTTTTTATCATTAACGCGACTTATATCCACATTAATTCGTGTTTTAGAAGCAATAGACATTTTTAAAAAACGAATCAATTCTTCAGTTCAACGTAAGGAACGAGCGGAAATAATTTGTTATAAATTCAGTCAACATACGTCGTTTTTCGAGGAAATCCAAAGCAATCAAAAGCTATGCCTAAAAATAGTAGAATTTTAGCCTTAAATGCATTTTTAGATGAGCATAAAATCTTAAGAGCCGAAGGTCGATTAAAGAATTTCGATTTTTCACACCATCCGATTATTTTAGATTCAAAAGAGATATTTACGCAACTTTTAATTAGATATTATCACGTTAAATTTTACCATTCTAGTAATGAGACCGTGTTAAATGAGTTACGTCAAAAATTTTGGATTGTCGGATTACGTAATGCTTTAAAAAGTTTATCAGCTAAGTGTATCATATGTAAAATGCGTCGAGCTCGTCCTGCTAATCCGAAAATGGCGAATCTACCGTCAGCAAGATTAGCCTATCGTATGCTTCCATTCAGTTACTGTGGGTTAGATTATTTTGGTCCCATGCTAGTTAAAATTGGAAGAAGGCGCGAAAAAAGGTGGGTAGCATTATTTACGTGTTTGACTACAAGGGCGATACATATTGAGCTCGCGCACAGCTTAAATACAGACTCCGCCATTATGGCACTTCGACGTTTTTCTGCTCGAAGAGGCACTCCTATTTGCATTTATTCAGATAACGGGACAAATTTTAAAGGTATGTGTAAAGAATTATCCGAATCAATTAAAGAAATCAACCATACAGAAATCGGAAATTTCGTTGTTAAAAATAATATAGAATGGAAATGTAACCCACCGTCAGCTCCGCATATGGGGGGGGGGAGCGTGGGGACGTTTAATACGTTCTGTAAAAACTGCTTTAGCTACCGTGTTAAAAGAACAGGCACCGAAAGAAGAGGTTTTAATAACAATACTCACAGAGGTCGAACATAGTGTTAATTCGCGTCTACTTACGCACGTTTCGTTAGACCCGCGTGACGAGGAAGCACTCACGCCGAACCATTTTTTGCTAGGATCATCATCAGGCCAAATAAAAATTAGTAAATGCGACGTTCAATCCTTTTGTACGCGAAAACAATGGAAAATAGCCCAAAGTTTTGCAGATTTATTTTGGCGAAAATGGTTAAAGGAATATCTACCAACATTGATTCCAATAAAAAAATGGCGCGAGCATGAGAATCCGTTAGTAGTAGGCGATATCGTATTAATTTTAGATGATAATTTAGATAGAAATGAATGGCGCAAAGGAGTGATTGAGCGCGTTTTTCCTGGATCCGATCGACAAGTTCGGGTGGCAGAATTACGAACTGCGAATGGAAATTTAGTTAGACCTACTAGAAAATTAGTTAAGTTTACAGAAGTACAAAAGCCGTAGTTTTTGTACGAAGGGGAGAATGTTCCCGATAGGCGTGAACGGCCGGCATGGTTACTTAGGCGTATTTCCTTGGGCAAACGTTCTCAGCGCAACGAATATAGAAATTTCGTAGCGTAGGCCGCGCGCACGGCGATTTCAAGCATTTGCCGGGGCCGCACTGACTCCTTCCGCCGGTTGATTACAACCGATAATAAAAAGGGTTGCACGTGGCGAGGGAGGCGAAGTTGTTTTCTTCTCGCGGACGGAGGCCATGGAGTTCGTGTTGTCCGGAAAAGTGATCGCTCGAAGACGAGGAGGTACAACGCCGAGTGCCAGCGGACGAGCCCGAGTAAAAAAAAAAGTCTGTTAAAGTCTGTAGAAGTCTTACTGTTGTCTGTTTAAGTCTTAACGGCAAGTCTATTAAAGTCTGTCTGGGGCCACTTTTCAGACTTAGTTTCAGTCATTAGTTTAGTCTTTCGGTAGTCTGCCGTAAGTCTGAATATTTATTTTTTTCCAGCAATCTATCGTGAGTCTGTAGGAAGTCTTTCGTGTGTCTAATTATTGTAAATTTTTTTAATATCAAAAATTATAGTTAAGGGGGTGCCATAGTCAAGGTTTGTCGATGAATTAATAAAAAAATAAGAGTATTTAGAAAACTAATAGAAAAAGCACCTGCATATACCAAAAATCTAAGACTTTTAGATTGTATTTTTTAAATTAAAGGTTAAACAAAATTTTAACTACAAACATAAATATCAAGATATTTGTTTAAATTAAAATATTTACTTAAATTGTGTGTTGTCGATGAGTAATTAGCTTCGACGTTCCTTCTGAGTCTCGCTGGAATTATTTCCGGTTCCAAGTCATATTCACTGGATTCACTTGCATCGGTAGAATTGTCATCCGACATTGGCTGGTTTTGCAATTTTTTCTTAATTTTGCACTTGTATGATTTGCAATAATCGTTAAGTCGTTTTGTGCGTCTCATTTTTATTTATTAATCTATTTTTTTTCCTATTCACAAAAACTGCATAACCAAATTGTATCGATAAATAATTATTTCGATATGAAACAACGTTCATTGTGCGATATTTGTTATGCATGAAATGCGTTCTTTATCAAATTGCTTTGTAATTTTTTAATTAACCTCATCAACATAAATTTATTCGAATTTGTCGTACGCATAAATAAAAAATGTACCACTTAATTTTGTGGCAATCAGATCCGCCGACTACGAGTATTCTTAATGCAAATAGAGTGAAAATTAGTAAATTAGGAAAAGTTAGTGCTAAATGGGATGATGGTAGATGGTACAATGCGCAAACTATAATGAGCAACGGTATGTTTTCATAATAATGTTCGATTCCCTCCTTGATGGCGTTATCACATTTCCTTTTAAATCAACCTCAAAATTCTCGAGTAATGACTGATCATCTATATTGAAATGAAGAATTTTTCAATTGATAGTTATCCATTATTAAAGTGTTTACTTATATTTTCATTATATTATTATTATGAAAACATACCATTGCTCATTATAATTTGCGCATTGTACCATCTACCATCATCCCATTTAGCACTAACTTTTCCTAATTTACTAATTTTCACTCTATTTGCATTAAGAATACTCGTAGTCGGCGGATCTGATTGCCACAAAATTAAGTGGTACATTTTTTATTTATGCGTACGACAAATTCGAATAAATTTATGTTGATGAGGTTAATTAAAAAATTACAAAGCAATTTGATAAAGAACGCATTTCATGCATAACAAATATCGCACAATGAACGTTGTTTCATATCGAAATAATTATTTATCGATACAATTTGGTTATGCAGTTTTTGTGAATAGGAAAAAAATAGATTAATAAATAAAAATGAGACGCACAAAACGACTTAACGATTATTGCAAATCATACAAGTGCAAAATTAAGAAAAAATTGCAAAACCAGCCAATGTCGGATGACAATTCTACCGATGCAAGTGAATCCAGTGAAATTGACTTGGAACCGGAAATAATTCCAGCGAGACTCAGAAGGAACGTCGAAGCTAATTACTCATCGACAACACACAATTTAAGTAAATATTTTAATTTAAACAAATATCTTGATATTTATGTTTGTAGTTAAAATTTTGTTTAACCTTTAATTTAAAAAATACAATCTAAAAGTCCTAGATTTTTGGTATATGCAGGTGCTTTTTCTATTAGTTTTCTAAATACTCTTATTTTTTTATTAATTCATCGACAAACCTTGACTATGGCACCCCCTTAACTATAATTTTTGATATTAAAAAAATTTACAATAATTAGACACACGAAAGACTTCCTACAGACTCACGATAGATTGCTGGAAAAAAATAAATATTTAGACTTACGGCAGACTACCGAAAGACTAAACTAATGACTGAAACTAAGTCTGAAAAGTGGCCCCAGACAGACTTTAATAGACTTGCCGTTAAGACTTAAACAGACAACAGTAAGACTTCTACAGACTTTAACAGACTTTTTTTTTTACTCGGGAGCACATGCGTGTTAGGTATAGATAGTTTTTTAATTTTTTTTTTTTGGTCGGCAACGTGACGGTGTTACGGAGCAACAATGCCTGTTAGTATGTAAGTCGTAAATTTGTAATTTCTATCTCTGGTGTAGGTTTTCTCAGCTTAAATAATTGTATGAGTTTTCCCTACACCACAGACTTAGGTCTGGGTAAATGCGGAGATAGTTAACGCGTTAAAAGTTGTTTAAATATGCGAGCGAGAAATGCGAGTTTTAGTATGAAAAGGAAAGCCGAATTCGAGCCCGAAGCAGTCAAATGCATTGACAAGGGGTATTGTTTTTATATAAGTATGTGATGTATGTGGGGTCGAGCTATTGGGCTGAGTATCGGGACAATCCGGTTTATGACTTTTCCGCTAAGGAACGAGCTGGCGCGCAACCTTTTTTTTATGACAGGGTTGACTATGAAGGAAGGGCCGGCGCAGCGACTTCGGTTTCAAACTGAGGCTCAGTGTTTCTTCTTTTTTTGTTTTTGTACACGCGCGAAATATACATAGATGGGATTGTGTATGAATGTAGAGTATATAGAGTAATGAAGTGTCGAACCTTATGTATTTCATTTTCTTACAGTAAAACATTTATAACTAATAGTTGGCTTATTTTTTTCTATATCCTTTTCTAATTACGCGATTATCACTGACAGTATTTAGTAGTAAATTACAATTACCATATCATAAATTTGATTTTTATTAAACATTTATATATTTTGCTTCAACTCCATAAATTGTTTCTGCAATAGAAAGTACTGAAATCAAAGGGACACAATCAACAAGTATTTTTTACCATACCATAAATTTGTTTTTATTTCAACCTTTATATATTTCAAAAAATGGTTTATTTGTTATTAAATTGTTAACATTGAATTAGTGTCTCTGGAAAGTACTTTATAAAACACCTTCCACGAAGGTGTCAACTTTCGCAAGTATTGTTTCAATTGCACTTTCAAAAATGTTATCTGACAACAAAAATCTTTAATTCTTACTCCCGTCCTTTATTACTCATTTTTATTTTAATTAGGCATTATATATATTTTGCTTAAACTTCATAAATAGTTTCTACATTAGAAACTACTGATATCAAAGGAACACAATCGATAAGTATTTATAACCATATCATAAATTTGTTTTTAATTAAACATTTATATATTTTACTTAAATCCCATAAAAAGTTTATACAATAGAAAGTACTTAAATCAAAGCGGAATAATCGACAAGTATTTTTTACCATACCGTAAATTTGATTTTATTTAATCATTTATATACTTTCCTTAATCTCCATAAAAAGTTTCTGCAATCGAAAGTACTGAAATCAAATTGGTATCGACAAGTATTTTATTTATTTATTAAGCCAACAATATTTACAAAACATTACAAAAATGCAGTAAAAACCTAGAGATAAAATTAATTTATCTGTACATAGGGTGGCATAAAACTTAATTCTATAGTTTAAAAATTAAAATAAAACTAAATAAAACTTAAAACTAAAAATAATGTATGAAAGCAATTTTTTCTATACTGTTTAATCTAGCAGGGCATGTTAACCCTACCGCACAAGTAACTCTAAAGTGAGGAAACATTTCTTTGTGCTGTTTAGATGAGTCACATTTACATGTAGATGTAAAAACAATATCATCAACTACAACAATGTCTTTATAAACTGGTTGCCGCTTTAGTGGATACATAGAATTAGTAAAAATTTGTTTACCTCTAATATACCTCTGTCAAAATACAAAATAGCTTTATTATTTCCTATGTAATTTAGGTCACCATACGACATCCTAATTTGATTATGTTGAGGTATCTTATTCTCATTTATACGTGGAGGAATCATTTTCTTACCATTTTCAGATACCATATCATCTATTTTGCAAAATACGTTTTCAATAGGTTCATATTTATCATTAAAATTATCAGCATTGTGTATTATTGATTCTTTCACAAAATTTATTTGCCTAAAGTTTGAAAAATATTTATTTATGTTTACATTATTTACACTGTTACAGTTGTGATTTATATCCTGTTCCTCACTTTTATCTTTCAGTTTCGAAGTTGTATTCTTATAGTCCCCTTCAAGCTTATACATTTTTACTAATGTTTCCCCAATTTCAGTTACAATAAATATGTATTCCTTTGTATTCACGTTAATCATTTTGTTCGCATTATAATTGGAGATACGTCTGTGAGAACGATTACCATTTGTTAAGCAAAAACCCTTGAAGCAAATATACAGAGTCCTGCAGTCCTTTTTTCCATACAATAAATTTGTTTTTAATTAAACATTTATATACTTTGCTTTAACTCCACAAAGAGTTTCTGCAATTAAAAGTATTGAAATATTGTTAAAAATAAAATATCTCTTAAATTGAATATTTTTTCAGAATTATATCCTACAAATTTACTTTTCGTTTCTAGTCCTGACATGTCTTGCAGCAATAAAAAAAACAATTTTTTAATAATTTTATTAATTTCTGCAAAATTAATTTCTGTAAAACTATTGAACAGTAATTTTTCTCTTATTTATTCTCTTTCAGTAAACAATGTCTATCCTTGCCATGTCTTACTGCAATAGATAAACAATTTTATAAAATAATATAATAAAATTATTTTGTGCAAAATTAATTGCTGCAAAACTAATAAAAAAATTTCTCTCTTTTTTATTCTATAATTATTATAAAATTATTAAAAAATTGTTTTTTTATTGCTGCAAGACATGTCAGGACTAGAAACGAAAAGTAAATTTGTTGGATATAATTCTAAAAAAATATTCAATTTAAGAGATATATTTTATTCTTTTAAATATTTCAGTACTTTCAATTGCAGAAACTTTCTACGAAGTTAACGCAAAAAATATATAAATGATTAATTAAAAACAAATTTATGGTATAGTAAAAATACTTATCGATTATTCCACTCTGGATGCAGAACTTTGTATTGTATAAACTTTTTATAGAGCTTCAGTACAAAGTATATAAAATGTTAAATTGAAATAATAGTAAGTAGAAAAAAGTGGGAGTTGAAATTCAAGATTTCTTTTATCAGATAACGTGTTTTTTAAACTGTGATTAGAAACCATACTTGCGAATGTTGACACCTTCGTGAAAGGTGTTTTATAAATTACTATCTAGAAACACAAATTGAACATTAAACATGTAATAATAACGAATAAATAAATTATTGAAAGTGAAACCCTAATAAATAAATTAAAAGTTTCTGTTTATGTGGACAAAATTTGTTGAATACTATTCCGAACAAATGTTTGTATTCAATTGAATTAATAAATATTTGTATTTTTAAAGATAAATACTTGTCGATTCTCTTTGATTTCAGTACTTTCAATTACAGAAACTTTTTATGAAGGTTAGATATACTTTGCGTTAGTTGCGCTACCGCGCACCTTGATAACTTTTAATATCTTTCATCAATCATATAATTGTACGTAATTATTATACAAATTATTAGAATAAAATAAATTATAATAAAAACGTACAATAATAAAAGAACGAGCGAAGTATTTAAAATTTTCCATTATAATTTATATAGATATTAAATCTCAATCGTATGAACTAAATGTACTGATCATAATTTTACGTATTATTTTATATCAACAAAACCGAAATGCGACCGAACGAGCGTCAGCGAGTCTGGTGTTAGTTGCTTATAGTCATATAATTTTCAGATTAATAAGCCTGAAAAGATTGGCGAATTTTGCTAACTAAATGTTGCATATAACCTAAAAATGATTTTTTATTTAAACTAAAAAACCTACCTGGCTCTCAATAAATTGAAAAATAATTTTTTTAATTTTGTAAATATAATTATCATTGTTTTAAATATAAAAAAAAATTTACTATATACATAATTTTCATTTGAAAACCATACGTCACAATTGTTAATAATTTTATGCTATACCAAATTGAAAAAAAATCATTAAAATTGGATCACTAAATCTTACGATATATTTTTCCGCTCTTTTTCAAATATATATGAATAAGCACTTGACAAACGGATGAACTTCTGTCGTCGCGGGTCTGAAACGCGTACTGCACATGCGCTCTTCACTATTTTCCTCGAATGTCGGTTTTAACCAACTAAAATTGAAATATTCAAGTTTCTTGCTGTTTTATAGTCATAAGTTAACAAAATTTACTGTTTTATATAAGAAACCCAATTTTGAAGCTGTGATACATATATAATGAAATAATACGTAATTCTGTGAAAATGCCAAAATGTTTTGCAAAAAAGCCTGTACATTTTCTTTATAAAAAATTACATTTTTCCATAATCTCTGTATTTGGTTTATAAATAAATATTCGATCGATTTTGTTAAGTAAATATAATAAATAATCTATAATGGTTCGTTCGGTAACAATGAACGCTTTTAAAGAATGGATACAACTGTTACAATGGTAACACATAAATATAACAAGATTGTTACAAACATTTTTCATTATATTTAAAATATTTTATTCGTGTTTATATACAAAATATTATATTTACAGTAAATAAATAAGTTTTCCGATATTAAAATTAATTCACGAATAATCTTGACATATAAACATATTTATCTGATTATACATACATAGATCATGTACATTTATACGCTAATATAATTTTACATTTTCATAGTTAATATAGGGGCCATTTCACGTCAACTTGTTGGATCCAAATTTTAAAATGTTTAAAAGTTATTCTAACTCAAAACGTGAGTTATTTCACTTTTTTTCAACAATAGCTGACTTTACAGCTATTTATCGCAAAATCTATTAACTTTTACTATATAACATTACATGTAACGTTGGGTGCTGCCACTTGCAAGCTATAGACCTTTTAAACGGTATTGCTTCAAACTTTTTTTTAGACTTCCAGATTAGAAATTCTAACATAGAAGGATAATTTTTGGAGCCAATTAGCAGCCAATGTTACATATAATGTTATACACACGGAGAAAAAAGTTATAGTAAAAATTACAATGTTGTCTAGTAATGCAGGGATAGACTGACGCAATCCAAAAATTTACCATAGTGTATAATATATTTTACTGAAGTTGTAGTAAATATTACCAGAATTGTAGTAAAAATTAATAACTCTCTAGTAAATTTTATTATACACTATGGTAAATTTTTAGATTGCGTCAGTCTGTCTTCGCATTGCTAGACAACATTTTAATTTTTACTTCAACTTTTTTCTCAGTGCAGCAAAAGATGATAAATTTTGAATTAAATAGCGCTAAACACAGCTGGTGTTGAAAAAAACTTAAATAATTTAACGTTTCGAGGTTAGAATAATCTTTGAACAAATAGATTCTAGTAACTAAAAATTTTTTTCTGTTGCTGAAAAATATTTCCAGTGTCTATCTTATAGATTTGGTGTATTTTAAAATTTTGATCGGACCACTTGACGTGAATATTGACCCATATATACGAGTGGTTCTCTGTGAAATCAAAGATGAAAAAAATGAATATTGCTATAACTGTAGGAATATGTTTTAGAAGTGTCCAGTAGTTCTGCTGAAATTTTTCAGATTTTTTCGGGGCCATTATTTTAAGTTACAGAGAGTCAAAGTTGACATTTTAGCACTTTTTTGCATTATATGCCCATTTTCATGAATTTTTAGCTCCCAGGGGATGCGTTTTTCATTGTAAACACGAATAATAATAATAATGATGATACTTTTATAGTAATCCTTTATATTAGTATCATAATTCTTGTAGTGATTATAAAACTAAAAATCCAGCATTATAAATGTTTAAAAATTAGTTTTTAATAATTGTTTAATAATATTTGTATTTTTAACACCTGACAAAAGATTTGATTGATACTGAAAAAAATGGAGATGCTTTTCTACCACTCCAAGGTAACTGCATGAATTTTTTTGTAATGATCATGTTAACAGATCCATCGTTATAAGGCAACAAATATACATTTCTGTTAATATTTCGGGCATTTTTCCCTGATATTTTGATCATAAGTGGTCTTAATGCAATTCACTCCGAAAATTGGAAGCAGTTTCTGACCATAAAAATTCCTACATTTATTGCGATATTAATTTTTTCCATCTTCGATTTCACAGAGAACCATCCATATATATATAATACGATCTACTTATTGTCAGATAAGTTTAAATGTATATATACATAAATATACCAGTAACTGTAAAATCATGGGAATAACGAATTCTTGGTCATTTATAAATACATTTTATATCTTTGGTAAGCAGTATTCCTAGCCAATCATGATAATTGGGACATAATTTTTTTTTAAATATACATGTCGAAAATGCATTGTTATCTTGCCTGCATTGTCTATACAATGAATTTATACCACTTTTTAACACGTAATCTATGTAACATCGTACATTAATTTGAGAATTGGGAGAACTAAATTGATTTCTCATTTTAAAAGAAAATGTACATAGTATTCGTATTAAGTACTTTAACATTGATAAATTATTTTTTTACAAATTTATGTATACGTATACACACATATTTTCAAAAATCCGCTTTGAATTTTAGCCCGCGATGTATTCAAATAAAGAAATTATTTTCGTAACAACGTATATTTCATAGCATAGTAGAAATGTTTAAACGAGTTACATCAATAATTCAAATAATTAATAATTAGTTAGTAATGAAATGTATGTTGTTTTATAATTATCTATAGAATGTAGTGAGACAATTGAATACAAATTTTTTTAAACTCAAAATTATTAAATTCATCTTCTTTATGATCGTAACAATGCAGTACATTTAACCATTATTGTCATACGCTCACTCTAACCTCTAAAACATAAAAATTGAAAGTAGTTATATTTTTGAAATTCATATAAATTGCAAAGTTTCGACATCTTCACATAAGAGCAAGGCAATCGTAAAGTATATTATTGAAATATTTTGTTTTGTAAAAAATATACATTGCAAAGCTGTTATACTTACATAATTCTAAAATATCGTCACTTTACATTTCTATAGGTAAGTACATCAAACTTTATTTACGTTGTTTAACGATTGCCGCTCGCCGAGCCACTGAGTCGCGGTGTTCGAAAAATGCACATGAAAAAATTTTCGGAGGTACACGTCTGGGATCGAACCCACGACCCTCGGTGTGAGAGTTGGGAGCTCTACCCATGAGCCACCGCGGCTCTTCATAAAACAAGTATTGGGTTTACCATACACATTTTTTATGAAAAAATTATAATTTTTTTTTACATGGAGAGAATAAAAAATAGTTGTTAACAACGTTTAAATTATAAATATAATTATATTACAAATACTTTTTGTTTTTCATCTTCTCACACTTTTAATCGGAAAGATCTATAAACAAATTCATCTTACATTGCTCTTTACACTATTTAAACTTTGAAATGAAGTTTTTCCTACTTATCAAAAGTAGAAATCGAAAAAATTCAACTTTTACGTTTTCGAGGTTGGTGCAGTGTACAATTTGTTTAAAGTTTATCGAAACTATGTATAGCTGTGTATACCATTAAAAGATAAAGAAGATCACTCGATCATTCCAAAATAATAGTCATTTGGATATTTGCATGGATAGTCGTGTTGTGTTACGTAAGTGAAGTTTTAAAGATCTAGGTACATAATTTGGGTGGCAGCCAAAGCACCGCAAGCAGCAAGAGTACTGGCGACGCAAACAACTGCGGTTGTAGTGCCGGATAAACTGACGATCGTACCTAGGCAGCAAGAAAGAAGGAACTGTGCAAGGAATACCATCGAAGAAACTATCGCAACGTCAGTCCCGAGGCCTCTCACTCCACTATCCTGTATCGCTTCACCTTCCGCAGTTACTGCAAACTTATATTAAGAGGTCAAGTATTATAAAGTAATATTCAGTACTTCGGGTACACGTCACTTTTATTACTCTAAGAAAATATCCGATTTTACCGATGTATTTTAACATATAGAAAATAATATAGGGTATTAGTTACATTATCTACTAATATCTTTTTAACATACAATAAATATGTATAGGATTTTCTTTTTGATCCAAGAAAAATTTTATCATGTTATTCAATTCATTTTGAGCAAAGTATAACTCTTTCCAAATAAATCAAGATAATATAAAAGTAACTCGAATTGTATTAAACAACTTTTCATCTCCAATCTAAAATGAAAAGAAAGACCAAAACAAATACTTCAATTATTAACTAATATTGCACGCGCGGTTCAAGTGTTACGTTTTGATCAAAGCAATGTAAATAGTAAAGTATAAAAATTAATGAAAATACATTTGATTAAGGGTGTATACATTTGATAAGGTTCTATACTTAATTTTTGATGATTTGTTAATAAAAAAATAAAACAGTATGTGGAAAAATAAGAGGGCGCCTTCGTTTATTGATAATCAAACTGTGTGCTGAGTTTCAGATTAAAATATTATTGCGTTTTCGAGAAAAGTTTCATCGAAAATGTCAAATTTTTTCACCTCGTTGAAAACGCAATAATATTTCAGCACATAATTAGATTTAAATTTAAACATTTAAATTCAGCACATAAGTAGATTGACAAACGAAGGTGTCTCTTCTCTTATTTTTTTCATATATCGATTATTTACAAATTTATTACCAATAATCGCGTTTCTTGATAAGGTAGGGAGGATAAATATTGACTATGGCACCCCGTTAAAAATTATTTCATAACTATATTTTAATTAATCATAACTTTTGTACTGATTTAGCTAATCGAATAAATCAAAGTTGTAACAACAGTTATCAATGTTTTCTTTGATCTCGTATCCTATTAAAAGTAGGAACTGAAGATGTTTCAATTGATACAAAATATATCCATTTTTTTCAAATATATCTTTGGGACGTTATTAATCATACTCGACAGTTTCGGAAATGAAAATATATGGGATTGAAAGACTCACTGTGCCAGAAGCGTGATAATGTGCGATCAACAAATATGGCATGGTGAAGAGCGTAGAATACATAACCCCAGCAGTCCATGAAAATATAATAACTCCAGCTGGATGTTTGGTCAATGCCATCAACATCATACCGCAGCTGTAGACCAGTAATCCGCAAATGTAAACTCTTCGAGCTCTAGAATTAAAAAAGTCAATATCAATTGGACGAAGAAATTCAATTGCGTAGCATATAACAATATAAAATCCTACTTGTAGCGTTCGATCAATTTTTCTATAATTAAAGAGTAACAAGAACACGAGAGCGAATACATAGACATTCCCCAACAACCGAATCGTACACCAGATTCGTATAAATCACGTTCCTTCGATCCTTCGGGTGCCTTTAAAATATTAGTCATTTTTAAAAAATATGGTTATAACATTCAACTTATAAATTTGTACGTTTCTTTGTTAAACGTGACGTACCTTTGGATCACCACCGTACACAGCTTCGCCAACGAAATCGGTGAAATACAAAGAGTAGCACACGTGTGCCATCCAACAACATAGATTCGTTAGACAAACCATTCGCATGCTGTGTGGCATGTATAAAATTGAATACAGATATTCGCGTAATGTAGCTTTAGGGTTGACATTTGGATCTTGTGAATCGCAAGCATCAGAATCAGCTGGAGCTTCAGGATCGGCGAGTGGTAATACTTCTGGTCTCATAGGTACTTGTCCTGCTTTACGTTGCTGCTGAGCCGGTATTGGTTGCATCGGAAATTCCTAAAAATGATCGATTAATCCATTTAAGAGGACGTTTTTATTTTAAATTAAGGAGAACTTTTTAGGAAGTTAATCGCTGGAACTTCATCTATCTTGTATTTTAAAAATTGAATTGTTTGCGGTTAGACGGAGCTGAGAATCATTTTGAAAAAGTGGTTAAAATTAAAAATATATCTTGTATGGCCTTTTAGACTTATTTATTACAATAAAATCAGAAGTTTAAATTGGACATCAATCATTACTAAATTTTTTATATACAAGTACAATACTTTCTCAATCGGAAAATGACCAACATGGTAACATTACGAGTTTGACTTCCCCTTAATATAGTACATATTTTTAATTTTTACCAACTCTTCAAAATCAATGTCAGTTCCCTCAATTGATAAAAAATTTAATTTTTAAAAATAATTACACTAATTTATACGTTGTTTTAAATATTAATTACATTGCAGAAGAAAATGTCAGTAATAGTAATATTTGTTTTTAAATAAGGTGAAAAATGAAATGTTACGCAACGTTTAATTACCTCTTTGTACGATACAAAATCTAAAATTATTTTTAATTAACTTACTTCGGTTTTGCCATCAGTATTAATCTCCGGTTCATTTCCGAGCGAACCGTAAGAAACAGATTCATCACCGGTTATTTTTTCTTTCTCGTTCAGCTTCCTTTCGTCTTCCAACTGTTGAGTAAAAAAGAACAGTATTGGCGAATGTCGAAATACAAGTGAAAAGGGCATCAAATGTTTAATAACAATGTTATACGAAACTAACTCATTAATTTAATTTAATTACAAATTTTTTTCGATTTTCGTATTTGTTACTTGATACACAAACCGTAGGCTATTATAATGCTGATTTTTTCCTGTATATAGTTTTAGATACGCTCTTTTAAATACAGAGGAGAAAATTGATATATTTAATTATTAAAAAAAGTTATTACTTTTTTAAAAGCAAATAAATGCAAAAAATCTACTGATTTTTATTAATTTTCATTTTTATTATAAAAAAAGCTTTTTTCTTCCTGTCTATTATAAATTTAAAGTATAAGATAAAAATATCTTTGATTCTAATTCCCATATTTTCTCTACTTATTTATATTTTTATTACACCTTTTCTATATCTAACTTATATTCCATAATATTTTTCTGCAATTGAAAGTATTCAATTCGAAAACACCTTCCAAGAAGGTGTCAAAACCCGCAAATATTGTGCTATTCTAATCAAACTTTGAAAATTGTTATCTGATAAATAAATAATTTTAATTTCTAACTACCTTATTTTATCTATTTCTTTGAATTTTAATGAAACATTTTTATAAATATTACGAAAATTTCGTATAAAAAATTTCTGCAATGTAAAGAATTGAAATCAAACTGAAATCGACAAGTATTTTGAATCGTACCATAAATTTATATTTTATATAAACATTTTTATATATATTACTTAAACTTCGTAAAAAGTTTCTGCAATTGAAAGCACTGAAATCAAACTGTAATCGACAAGTATTTTGAACCATGCAAAAATTTCTACCAATCTGAATACAGATTTTTTTATATGAAAAGTATCTTACACTATTATTTTTCATTTCTGGCCCTCACATGTTTTACAGTAATAAATAAATAATATTCTAATGATATTAATTTGTGCAAAATTAATTTCTGCAATACTAATAAAATGGACATTCTTTTTTATTCTTTTAAATAATAAAATAATACTTGCACCACCGTTGGTTAAACGCTTCTTATATTATAGAGATATGTATATATATATCTCTTTGCGGCCACTTCTCAAACAACTTTCTAACAGTTTTTACCTCTGTAGGCGTTCTCTCACGGGATGGAAAAAATTTCGTCTCTTTCTATCTTTCGCATCTCCTATGACGCTATCTCCTTTTGTTGCCATCGAATGAAAAAGAAAGTGGAAATAGCAAAAATTCGAGTATCGGAATTCAGCAAGCAACTTTAATAACATCGAATTTCTCCACTATGCACTTATGAATTCAAACCGGATTTATTGTAAAGTAAAAACTTATATAAAAAATAGATGTGAGATTTGTAATTGCATAAATAGATAGTATAATTTTAAATGTACGAAAATATAAAAAATCTGAGGGGTTAGTTAGCTGTATAATATGGGCTTTCGCGCCTGCATACTTGCGTGCAGGCGCTATCGCGCCTTTGATATTATATAAAAAACACAATTTTATTGTAGCATAGTTAAAAAATTGGTTTGAATAAAAATATATGAAAAAAGTAGCGAAAAATGAACAAAATTAATTTTATTTTAAAATTTAATAGGTCGATTTTCCCGACGGCTTGTAAAAGAATGTATCTAAAACTATATAGGAAAAGTCAGCATTATAGAATATAGGTTACGATTGATGCAACAAATATCAACTACGAAAACCCAAAAAAAATTTTGTCTGGCCGTTAATATAACATATATATGATAC
The DNA here is from genome assembly GCA_026168455.1 of Theocolax elegans. Taxonomy (NCBI): domain Eukaryota; kingdom Metazoa; phylum Arthropoda; class Insecta; order Hymenoptera; family Cerocephalidae; genus Theocolax; species Theocolax elegans. The sequence continues at coordinate 53,008,972 of CM047431.1, forward strand.
ACATCTATATGTTCTCCGCATACATTAAATGTATAAAAATACTAATAGTCGGATAAAATAAATTTTTCAGGAATTTTTAATTCTCGTTAAATATATTACGTTACATCATTATCAAAATGTCTTATTGATGAATTTATGATTTAAAACAAATAAAATATTAAAACATTGTTTCTTTAAAATATTGTCATTTATGCAGTGTTTTCTTTAATATAAGGACGCATTAATATTAACGAGCAAACCAATAATTTAATTAATTAGCGACTTTTTGTCGAAGCTTCACCATCTACGTCAAACTTTACTAAAGAAAATATATACATATTTATTGAAACATTTCGTCGTTCCCCGATAAGAAGGTGCTACCTCGGAATCCGGTTATAAAAGGTGCTACCTCGGAATCCGGTTATAAAAGGTGATACCTCGGAGCCCGGTTGTAAAAGGTGCTACCTCGGAGTCCGGTTATAAAAGGTGCTACCTCGGAGTCCGGTTATAAAAGGTGCTACCTTGGAGTCCGGTTATAAAAGGTGCTAACTCGGAGTCCGGTTATAAAAGGTGATAACTCAGGAAGCGAAATTTCAGTCTATGATTTTAAGTTGGTACTAACTGCAGTGTTAAGCTCAGCAATAAGATTGACAATTGTTTTGGCAATTTATAAAAGATTATTTTTATTTTATCTATTATTTAAACGTTGTACTCTTATTTTTAATGCAGAATTTAACAATATATCGTAAAACTTATACCGTAACATAATGTTTATAATAATTATAATTAAATCGAAATAGATGAAATATACACTTAGTCATTGTTGGTTTTAAATAACCAATTTTTATAAATACATTTCGACACAACTGCCGAAGGTTCTGTTTACGGAGTGAGATTTTTTCGCTAGAGTTAAACAAGGGAGAGAAATGGAATAAGGTACAAAATGATTCGAATACAACCGCCGAAATTGATAGTTGACATGCTTTAAAATTGTTTAAGAGGTATCAGTGTTAAATTACATTTGTCAAATTAAAATTAAAATTGCGAAAAATGACAGTTTGCGAGAAATTATTAAAATTTACGCATTTAGCTTATATTTTTATCATTTAAACATACTTATAATTATTATTTACCATGTATTTTCTGCAGTTACTACTCATCATAATTAGTTTTTTAACTTTTGCAGTAGTATAGTTTATAATTTTATAATTTATCAATGATTATCTATTGAATCTATATATGAAATTATCAAAGTTTAGTACATATATATGTCGACGTAATTTTCTTATTTTGGAGATTAAAATATAAAAAGAAACAGTTTAAAATATATTCAAACTAAATAATAACTTTACCTGAATTACGCATAGGTACTACTAAATAATAATAAATAACTTATAGATAAATAAAATAATCTTTTATAAAATTGCCAAAAACAATTGGCAATTTTAATATCCTACATCACCAATGATAAAATAGACATCATTATTTTTATCTAATAAAGTTCCTAAAAGAGGCCTGCGATGGCTTGGTCGGTAGGGCGACGGACTCATAATCTGGAGGTCCCAGGTTTGATTCCCGTCCCCGGCCGATTGATACAAGCACCACTAGCGACTGTATTTTCAACAAGTGCTTTCTTCACCAAGACATCGTATGACCTCCGTCGCTGATTAGCAAGTTTTTCTTAGTAGTTATGTAAAATAATTATTATTTCACTTACCTAAGGATATACAATCTACATGATTTTACCAATTAATTAATTAATTAATAAGATAAAAGTTAAGATGTATGTAATTATTTATAAAATGTAACATCAGTTAATATAGTCAGAATTAACACATATATGAAGCGTTTAACCAACGGTGGTGCAAGTATTATTTTATTATTTAAAAGAATAAAAAAGAAATGTCCATTTTATTAGTATTGCAGAAATTAATTTTGCACAAATTAATATCATTAGAATATTATTTATTTATTACTGTAAAACATGTGAGGGCCAGAAATGAAAAATAATAGTGTAAGATACTTTTCATATAAAAAAATCTGTATTCAGATTGGTAGAAATTTTTGCATGGTTCAAAATACTTGTCGATTACAGTTTGATTTCAGTGCTTCCAATTGCAGAAACTTTTTACAAAGTTTAAGTAATATATATAAAAATGTTTATATAAAATATAAATTTATGGTACGATTCAAAATACTTGTCGATTTCAGTTTGATTTCAATTCTTTACATTGCAGAAATTTTTTATACGAAATTTTCGTAATATTTATAAAAATGTTTCATTAAAATTCAAAGAAATAGATAAAATAAGGTAGTTAGAAATTAAAATTATTTATTTATCAGATAACAATGTCAGATTGAATTGCAGAATTTATTTATCAGATAACAATTTTCAAAGTTTGATTAGAATAGTACAATACTTGCGGGTTTTGACACCTTCTTGGAAGGTGTTTTCGAATTGAATACTTTCAATTGCAGAAAAATATTATGGATTATAAGTTAGATATAGAAAAGGTGTAATAAAAGTATAAATAAGTAGAGAAAATATGGGAATTAGAATCAAAGATATTTTTATCTTATACTTTAAAATTTATCAGACAGATAACAATTTTATTTATCAGATAACAATTTTCAAAGTTTGATTAGAATAACACACATACTTGCGGGTTTTGACACCTTTTTGAAAGGTGTTTTTGATTTGAGTACTTTCAATTGCAGAAAACTATTATGGAGTATAAATTACTTATAAAAAGGTGTAATTAAAATATAAATAAGTATAAAAATAGAATTATCTTAAAAATGCAATAATTAATATATTTAATTTTTAACCCATTGTATATATCATATGGATATTTGGAAAAGTGTATGTTATACTTGATTAATATTTATTTCATCTTCAAACAATTTTGCATCTGTATTTAAAGCATTACATTGAATTTTAGATCCGTTATTATTATTGAGTATACGTTTAAAAATTTTATGAGTTTTATCAAGATGAGTAAACAAATACACATTCTTTCATGTTATGTTCACAACTTTTTTTTTGCGCACGGAAAAAATACTTATATTATGTATTCTTGAAAAAACAATTTTAAAATATATATATATTATATAAATATTCCGCTGCACGCACACACACCCACATACATACACACATATATACATATACACATATATGGGCTATTTCACGTCAAGTGGTACGATGAAAATTTTAAATCACTCCAAAATTTGAGAACAGGCTGGAAACATCTTCCAGAACATACAAAAAAAATTTAAGTGTTAAAAATAATTTGCTTAAAAGTTATTTGACCATGAAAAGTGGAAATTTTTCAATTTTTTAGAAAAATTTCTATTTTTAAAGCCATTTATCTCAAAATCTGTTGATTTTTTTGAAAAAACATTACAAACAACTTTTGTTTAAATTAATCTTTAGAACTTATCTACCCTGGTTACATTTCTTAATTTTAAATCTCAAAGAGATAGAACACCCGGACATATTGAATATCAAAAAAAAGGCTACTACACCATAATCGATTTTAATCTAACACCTCTCAAAAGTTCACATTTTTCGCGAGCTTTCGAATGGCTTGGGTTAGATTATTGGCCAAGACCGCTGGTGTAACTTATGCCTCATAAACCTCATAAAATCACTAATTTTCACGTATTTTAGGACATAACTTACACCAAAGGTGTAATATATATATATATATATGTGGTAATGAACAATTAACTTACCAAAAATAGTAAAGTGCATAAACTTAATTGTAGTATTTAGTAAAAACCTATTAAAATTTTAGATTATTTTAAACGGATCTAAATAGAACTATACCTCCTAAGATTAATTTATTTAAGTCATCGCCAAGAGTTCTATATGTCATTAATATTTTGTACTTTTAGAGTAATAAAACTTTCTACTTAATTAAATTAATTTTTGTATTAGTTTTAAAAAATTATTTATAACATTTTAGTGGTATATAAATAAAAACCTGTTTCTTCCATTTCTCCCGTAATTCGTAATATGCACCCTCTTTCAAAATTTGCGTTTTAATCCATAATTATATCCAATTATTTTTTCCTTTAGTTACGGACCCCATATATTTATTTTAATTATTATAAACAAAGGCATTCCTTAAATAACCTTTTGTTTCTAATAAATACATACTTGTTTATTTAAAATATTGTTTTATATAAATATACGTAATCTACTTACTTATATATCCATACAATTTTTAAATTTTTATTTAAATAATATTTAAATTAAATGCTTCTAAATTAATAATTTTCGAAAAAGTTTTCAAATTTAATTCGTATTTTATATTGCTACTGTTAAAATTTTAATTTTCTTTTGCCATTACTGTTTATAACAGAATTATCTTAAAAATGCAATAATTAATGTGTTTAATTTTTAATTTATTGTATATTTCACATATAGATATTTGAAAAGTGTATGTTATACTTGATTAATATTTATTTTATCTTCGAAAAATTGTGCATATTTTTAAAAACATTACATTAAATTTTAGGTCCGTTTTTATTTTATGAGTTTTATCAAGAATAAGTAAACTAATACATATTCTTTCAAGTTATATTCACAACTTTTTTTGCGCACGGAAAAAATACATATATTATCTATTCTTGAAAAAACAAGTAACACGTACACACACACACACACACGCACACACACACACACACACATGCACACACACACACGCACACGCACACACACACATGCACACACGCACACGCACACACACACATGCACACACGCACACGCACACACGCACACGCACACACACACACACACACACACACGCACACGCACACACGCACACGCACACACACCCACACACACACACTTATATATATGACATACATATATATATCATATATATGACATATATATATATATGTTGAATTCTGAATTCTTAGACACGGCGGAGGCGGCGGCGGCGGCGAAACATTTATATATTATAAAGAGATATAACATATATATATATATGACATATATATATAACATATATATATAAAACATATGTATATATATGTTGAATGCTGAATTCTTAGACGCGGCGGCGGCGGCGGCGAAATATTTATATATTATAGAGATATATATATATATATCTCTTTGCGGCAACTTCTCAAACAACTTTCTAACTATTTTTACCTCTGTAGGCGTTCTCTCACGGGATGGAAAAAATTTCGTCTCTTTCTATCTTTCGCATCTCCTATGACGCTATCTCCTTTTGTTGCCATCGAATGAAAAAGAAAGTGGAAATAGCAAAAATTCGAGTATCGGAATTCAGCAAGCAACTTTAATAACATCGAATTTCTCCACTATGCACTTATGAATTCAAACCGGATTTATTGTAAAGTGAAAACTTATATAAAAAATAGATGTGAGATTTGTAATTGCATAAATAGATAGTATAATTTTAAATGTACGAAAATATAAAAAATCTGAGGGGTTAGTTAGCTGTATAATAAGGGCTTACGCGCCTGCATACTTGCGTGCAGGCGCTATCGCGCCTTTTGATATTATATAAAAAACACAATTTTATTGTAGCATAGTTAAAAAATTGGTTTGAATAAAAATATATGAAAAAAGTAGCGAAAAATGAACAAAATTAATTTTATTTTAAAATTTAATAGGTCGATTTTCCCGACGGCTTTTAAAAGAATGTATCTAAAACTATATAGGAAAAGTCAGCATTATAGAATATAGGTTACGATTGATGCAACAAATATCAACTACGAAAACCCAAAAAAAATTTTGTCTGGCCGTTAATATAACATATATATGATACACATCTATATGTTCTCCGCATACATTAAATGTATAAAAATACTAATAGTCGGATAAAAATAAATTTTTCAGGAATTTTTAATTCTCGTTAAATATATTACGTTACATCATTATCAAAATGTCTTATTGATGACTTTATGATTTAAAACAAATAAAATATTAAAACATTGTTTCTTTAAAATATTGTCATTTATGCAGTGTATTCTTTAATATAAGGACGCATTAATATTAACGAGCAAACCAATAATTTAATTAATTAGCGACTTTTTGTCGAAGCTTCACCATCTACGTCAAACTTTACTAAAGAAAATATATACATATTTATTGAAACATTTATTTATTGAATTTCGTTTACTTTTGTGAATAATCTCGAGCCTGCGAATACTTGTACATTTTATGTACTTAATAAAAGAAAAGAAGAATAAATTTAATTTCTTTTTGATTAATGCGATTAGTAAATTAATTGTACGTAAACTTAACTATTAAATAAATAAATAAATGAATGAATAAATAAATAAATATACTCTAGTAGACATTTTATTTCATTTAATAAGTAATGCATTAATTGTTTTAACCATCAGTCAACTGAAATTGTATCATATACCGATACGAAAAAGATATCGTGCCAATTCTGGTTATGCATTCGATACCATCAAGTCAAAAATTGTCTTGCATTTTAATAATTTGAATAAAACTTGGTACACCATGGTTTCCGAGGATGCTCAATTTAAATCACAAATATTATGCATTCGCTTCATTTTTGGATGTTGTAGTGAAAAATGCGGTAACAGTCAACCGGTTAATAGAATAGTCGCAAAATGAACGAAAATGTGACTATCCTTGTGACCTAGACATTTATATAATAAAGTACATTATCTAATTTTTGTCGTACTTGAGCTGGCTATATTTCAGTTTGTAAAAATATTAAATTAAGTTTTAATCTAGTTTTGACCTGTCTAAAAGTTTAACTAAAAATGTCATAGTAAAAATGTAACGCAAATATAAAATAATAATTCAAACAAGGAATTTACAAAAAAAACCAACCGAATATATCCATAGGGATTTTTAATAGTGTTGAGTAATCACAAGTTCGTATGTGCAATGTTTACTATATCTAGTTCTAAAATGGCTAGATCTAAGAAATTAGTAATTAGTTTGCTATGTAATATCAGCACATCGAAAAAATAAAATGAGATAAAAATAGGTTATACATAAGTATATATAAGTAAACCTTTTGTTGCAACTGCTGCGTACACTCGTCGCTCTCAAGAAAATCGAGTGGAATCTCTTTGAAGCTCGTGAGTGTACTAGCGACGCATATAATAAATATAATGGTAATAAGCGTAAAAGTTGCGTGAAGGTGTCCACCGAGAGCAGCGCCAATAGCTGTTGCATCCCAATTTATACCACCGAGACCATAACCCATGAAACCACCTAAACCGGCCATTATCGTAAACGTGCTCAATCCTCTCGCGTGGTCCTCTGAAACGTAGTTAATTAAATAATTCATTTTCGATTACACATACAGTTATATACGTATAATGCGTCTAGTGTATACGCTACAGCGTACCTGGCAGCGTTACGTCGAGAAGATACGCTCGCGCAGGACTCTGACAGGCGTCCGCATCGAAATCCAACAATACTGTACCGAGGATGGTAAAAAATATACCCCAAGGATGAGATGACGTTGGTAATATTGATTGCTGTTGCGTTTCGTTCTTAACACTTTTTCCTGTCGTACGGTGTATGAAACCTGTCGTCGCGTTTGACTTTGTATCTCCAAACGCGTACCCCAGGTCCTCGCCGTTTGGTACCAAGATCAATCCTTTAATTATCAATGTTAGATTATTCCTTTTTTGTCAATCTCTATTTAATCGATCGTTTCGAAATAGTGAAACTGAAATTGAATACGCGAAGACAATTTTATGCTTATATAAACATTACAGGATAAGTAATACTGTCAAAAGAAAAAAAAAATGTTTTGGAATTTTTTTCGTACAAAATTGTAAAATTGGCGTTAGAATTATTAGTATTATATGGTTATATAGTAAAAACGTGTAAAAAGTATGTAAGATATTTTACAACGTAGATTACTACGATAATTTCTTGATTCTTGTACTAAGGGGATGTAAAACTCATTATGTTACCGTCCGAGTTATTTACCGACGAAGTACTACTGGTTTTACAATAAATTAATGTTTTATATTAAATTTTAGGGAAAAGCACGAGTACATTGCTCTTTTTTAAGTACACTAATTTATTATGTTGTACAAAATTTCATCGTGATTGCTGCAGTAGTTTAGAAGATTAAATGTTTTATACTTTCTTAAACTTATCAATACAAATCGACTAAAATATTTTTGAATATTCGAGTTTTATTATCACGATTATCAACATATTGCTATATGAAGTGGAATATTTGTAATCAATTGGCTCTTATCGTGAATAAAACTACCCTAGTAGAAATTTAAAACTAAGAACTAGGAATTAAAAATTGGTAGTAAGTACCTAGTGATAAAACGCTTTTTCTCCCATTTTATTAGCATTTAATAGAATTACCACAACCTCAAAACATTCGAATAATGCTTCTAGCTTTCCGGAAAGAGTAAACTTCAAACTTCCTATAATTTCGGATGGGTTTTTAACGTTTTCGTCTGATTTACAACTAATTTCTGTTGTATTTCCAGTATTTACGAAGATAAACGCTGTTTTATTAGATTTTTCACTTGTCCACTTTTAATAGATATTTAATAGGACATAACTAGACTCAACTGTAATCTATATTTACAAGCTCAAAAATTGGAGAAAAATAGGATTTTACACTAATAAATGGTCATAAAATGTGAGAAAAAGCGTTTCATCGATAGGAGAAAAATGGGCACATTTTTCGCCTATTTTTTGCCCATTCTATTCAAACAGTCTATTTAATACTTATTTAATGGAATATGATTTCTACCAGATATATGCTATATTATTGTATGCTATATAAAATTGTTAACAATATTATTTGCTGTTGGCAGCTATAGGAAGATCTGAATGTATTGATAATTTTTTCCCCGCAATAATATATATAGTACATTAACTTGACATTTCGTTACGCTGCACATGCAATAAAACGCATTGAGGTGGAAACGATATACCTATACATTAACTTTATTCGAATCGCAGAATAGAATGCAAATTTAAATTGACTGATAAATGCGCACTCATTTAAATATAAATTATTTTTCTACGCGTGGGTGTCTTCATTAAATTAAGATATAATTAAGATACAATCTTGCAAAAAACGCCCTTTTCCGAAAAACGTACGTCCCGCTAGAATCTAAATATCACGTTTTTTATGTTTTTCGTTAATATAAGCTAGTTATTTAACTGGGAAACGAATGAGAACGCTAAAAAATAGAAAAACAACGTATATATATATATAGAAAAAGAAATATAGGTCTTTTTTAAAAAAAATGTTTTTTTATTTTATAAAAATTGAGTTTTATACACGTGTAATAGATTTCGAAATGTATAAATACATTTATAAGTAATATCCATAATTTTAATGTAGTATATTTAAATTAAAAATTATTAACTGCTGCAATCTAAAATTCGCAGTGTTACGTCTCAATTAATTATTATACATATGATTTCAGTTTATTAATATTTATTTATTATTCGAGAATAAAAGTAAATATTACATGAAGTAATAGAAATTTAGATTGGTTGACCGTAAGAAAGAAAATGAAGGTTTAATCGTGGTCATAGTGAAGAAAATTAAGTTTACGAAAAACTACGCTAAACGCACGTCGACGAACGCACTGCGAGCGTTTGTTGGTTGCCGAAAACTGCAAATCAGCAGGCTAACTTTTTATACTAATTTGGGATTCGGTTGACCCGGATGTGCATCAGACGCAACCGGATCATTTTATGTACGAGTATATTTATTACACTTACAATTATTGAATTATGTATAATTTATTCATTTATTTACTTATTTATTCTGGAACTAAACGGGCGTTTGCATTCTTCAAGAAATTATGGTTCATATAATTTACGAAGTGAAAAAGTTTCTTTGCTGTATTTATTTTACTTAGATTGCTCCCAGTTATTTAAAAAAAAAACCGAAAAAAATTAGAGACTTTAGAAGTTTATCAAGATTTGTAGAAAAGGATGATGCAAAAATAGTAAAATTATTGAAATTTTAATTTATTTTCTGTGAAACATGCTTATATGATATTTAGGTTGTATATTTTGTAAAAAAAGTGTTAAAAATAATTATTGTGGAAATCTATATAATGTATTTTGTAGATAGATATATAATAATAAAGAATATTGTAATATTATTCAATTGAATTAGTGTACTTTATTATTAATTAAATACAAATGTAATTTGAATCTTATAAAATTCACAATTGTTTTGTTTTTATTTGAGCAACGGTAAACCCTGCTGGAAATGTGAACTAAAAATTAGGAATTAAAAGTAGTCAGTTAATAGGTTAAATGAAACGCTTTTTCCCACTGCGTTCGTCCATCTCCAAATATTTTCACTTGACCTTCTGGCCATACATGTACTTAAAACTCCAAATTTTTAATCAAATTGGATCGTTTACTCGAATACTAATACTAATTTACTCTTAATTCTGCATTTAAACCAGTCATTTTAAAGTATCATTCAGATTTACAATATTTCCAATTTATTTTCCAAATCTATTTAAAGTGTCATTTAAATACCTAGGAAATAGGTATAGTTTCGGTGTCCATTTTATCAAATAATCCGATCTTTTATGGGTTGAAACAAGGACTTAAATGAACATATCGTAATGATTAGCTGTTTTGAATCTAAGAAATGGGCGAATTAAAGAGGAAAAAGCGTTTCATTTAACAGTGGTAACAACCTAGCAGAAGTAGCTATAAAATACGTTTATTTAGTTAATAACCTATTATTTGCCGATTTTTAATTTTCTGATTTCTAGCAGGGAATTTAAAATTGAGTTATTTCAAATCGTACTTTTGCGAGAAGGTATTATTATTCCGGAAGACTTATCGTTTGTTAAAAAAATAACTAAAATTTGTAATTTCTTCGAACGATAGAGGCAAGTATGAGTAGAGCGTGATGATGATAAGCATAGAAGGAGAGAGTTGGGGAAAAGATTAAAAGATAGAAATAAAAGATATATTTACCAATAAGAACACCAATAGCGAGCAAAAGAATAAAGGGTCGACGTCGACCCTGCTTGAGCCGGCAGCGATCGCTTACGCTACCGAGTATCGGGGTCACGAAGAAGCCTACCAATGGACTGAGCGCCCAGACCAATGTCATGTGCTGGTGATCTACGCCGATTTTCAGAAGGGTAGGCGATACGAAGGCCGTTTCCGCTGCGTAAGAAAATTCAATACCCATCACGGCTGCTGATACTCGTACCAGCTCGGCTCGTGTTTTTCGTCTGTTTACACATAGACAACCAAATTTATATATACCATTTACCATTCGCCGTTTATCGAGGTTAAAAACTACTACTTTGTAGGTTATGACAACCGGAAATTCGTATTGTATTATCCATTAGTACATCCTATTGTAGTGGATGCAGGATAATACATTTATTTATTCCTACAATTATTGTTAATTTTATTGTTACGTATACTCTGATACTATTCATTATGACAGTATTTTTTAATATCGTTTTCACCGAATTTCAAAAAATGGCTTGTCTATATCTAACAAAATCGTTATTAAATGTTGATTAGGGTATGCGGTGCGAGAAAGTAATTGTAAGTTATATTACTTGCAATATTTGGATAAAATTTAAACTTCTTTCAAATTTTAAATTTATAATTGATATTAAATATATTAGTAAAAAATTAGCAAAAATTTTAGCTTAGCCTTATGATTTGGATACGTTAGCTTAAGATCTACGTTATAATCTTAAATGAAAATTCGTGATTTATTGAAATATCACCTACAAAATCTAATCGTATCATTTATATATAAATTTTTATTTAGACAATCTTTATTGATGACAATAGAGTGGGCATACCAAAGCTGCTGCAATTAAACTTATATACACGGAGAAAAAAGTTATAGTAAAAATTACAATGTTGTCTAGTAATGCAGGGATAGACTGACGCAATCCAAAAATTTACCATAGTGTATAATATATTTTACTGAAGTTGTAGTAAATATTACCAGAATTGTAGTAAAAATTAATAACTCTCTAGTAAATTTTATTATACACTATGGTAAATTTTTAGATTGCGTCAGTCTGTCTTCGCATTGCTAGACAACATTTTAATTTTTACTTCAACTTTTTTCTCAGTGTACGAATATACGATTTGATCAATATCAAGGTTTGTATCCAGTTAGATCAATGACTACCTCTGATACACCAGTAGAAACAATATATATTTTAAAATTAACAGCAAACTTTTGTATATACTAAATCGTATAATTAAAGTATAGTATATATGTATATACATATAGTAAAATTTGGATTCACCTATATATGTGTGCGTAATCGTCGATGGTGCGCGCGAGTTTAGGTGGTCCGCGTATGTGATTAACGATCCCCACGAGTCCACGATCTGTTGGTATCGTGTTTTTCCATTCTTTCCATTCGTCCCATTTTTCACGCACGCTATCCCGCAACCCGTGCACCCGGCCGGTCAGGCCTTCGTAATCCTGCAGTTTCTCCACCATGGCGTCTTGGTCTTCTTAACTATTCGACTCAGTCGCGCTGTCAGCGTTCTACTCCAGATTTTCGGATGCTTCCCGTCGTGCTCTTCGTCATCTTATATACCACTCTGTTAATTAATGGGTTTACAATTGCAATATTGCTTTTAATTTGTCAATTTTAATAACGTTAGCTAAAGATAGATTTATAGATTATTTGTATTTTTTTCGAAAATGCGCCTGGTTATTTTTATATATTTTCACACCCTTATACATTATTTAGTTAACGGGAGTACCAAAGTTAAGTTTTATCCTCTCTACCTTACCAGCTTCAAAAGTCACATAAAATTAGTTTAAAAAAGATGATAATTTACGCAATTTGAGGAGAACAGTCCCCTTTCTTTATTAATAATCTATATGTCTTTAAAATTTGCAGCAAAAATATTGACTAGTTTTCGAGAAATCCCTTACCAAAATTTATGATTATTTTGTGCAATTTGAGGTTATGCGCTCGTCTAATTAAAAGGCATGTCGAGATTTTTGGTAAGGGTTTTCTCGTAAACTATAGTCAATATTTTTGTTTCAAATTTTAAAAACTGTTAGATTACTAATAAAGGAAAGGGACTGTTCTTCTACATTTACGTAAATTAATTTTCTTTTTAAATTATAATTAATTTCACGTGATTTTCGAGATCGGTAAGGTAGAAAGAAGCCAAATTATGACATTAAAAATATGTTACACAAAAAATTTATTTTCTTTATAGTCTTTATAATATATTTATTTGTATTTTTACAAATGATTTAACAATTAAAAAATAATCCAATAAATCGATAATCAATAACTTTTTGTCGGGTTATTAATAATTAGGTCTTATGACGACTGTCCAATAATATAAATTAAAACATAATTATTTCGGTCTTAGAGTCCATTCACTACAAAAAAAAAATTAAAATATAATGAATCATTAAATAAAGTAAAGAAGATCACCCCCGTATATTAATATTGGAAACCATAAAAATATTTTTAATTATTATTTAGTAAATAAATTTGCTCTATTGGCGAAAATGCGTCTTTAAAAAATATTTTTTTTATATTCTATTAGTGCCCCTTTGGCACTGCCTACGTTATATTTCCTTATGGAGGATCTTTATGGTGTTGATCTACCCTATACCTCTATGTGGGTGCTCATCTCTTCCTAATAACCCCACCACCTCGCATTCGCACGGGTTATGCTTGTGAGGAATGGATGACCTACTCTGTAAATCTTCTTAATAGTGCAAATACGGGCACTTTTTTTCAAAAGCAAACTACTCTTTTGCAAAGTAGATGTTCATTTTTGTCAAACATCTACTTTTTGACAAAGTGTACATATTTCCATTGGAAAAAGTAACAATTCTCTTTTTAAAAGTACATATAAATTGTTTTTGCTTGTTAAAAATCACTTTTTCGCAGTGACCGGATTTTCACTATAGCAAAGTGATTATTCACTATTTGCAATTTAGAGAGTATGTAAATATAGGAAAATCTTCCTCAAGACGGCCGGTGTATCGAAGCATTCTGTTTGGGGCTTTAGATTACATTGCATAATATAGGCTTTAACACCGAAACATAAAATTTCGCACCTCCCGTTCACGGTGTTGAATGTAAAAAATCACTTAACCGATCCCGAAAGCCGCGGTAAGAGCATGGGTCATCCATTCAAGTACTGTCTGCAGCAAATGCTGCTTAACTTTCGTGATAGGCCGAAATGTGTCTCCCTCAGTCCGCCACCGCGTCGGTGCTCCTTTAAAAAGTATTAATTTAAATTAAAAAAACAGCACAAAAACTTCGCACACCAATAAAACATTTGCTGAAAAACCCAATGCAGTTGCGTCAATGGTGGTATTGTTAATCCTTTATAATAATACAAAATTTTTTACAGTATTCCAATATTAATCTGCAAGTAATGGTAATAGCAAGCCAGTGAAAGTATCCAATTTTTTTAGTTTTTATTCTTTACTTGATTATTTATTATTTTAACTGTCATATAATGTTTGATTTTTTATAGTTAATGGACTGGCTAAGACCGAAATATTATGTTTTAATTTTTATTGAGTTACTTCAGATATTAATTATTTTGTAAAACTTGAATTACAATATTGTAAAAGTTATAGAAAAAGTTGTTGTTTAATTGATATTGATCTATTAAATCGCAAGATTTACGTATATTAAAAAATAATGAATGAAAACGTGTTTTACACCTAAATACGTATAGTAATAAATACATTTTATACTATTTTTGTAAGAAAACCTTCATTTATTTGAGAAGAAAGTAACGAATACAATCCTCTTTAGTCGATAAAAAAACATCCTACTTAAAGAATACATAAAATAAATAAGTTGTCCACAAACGAAGTTAAAGAAAAATGTTCAGTTTATCAAAAAACCAATAGATTCGCGTTATACGTATTCAGAGATAAGGGTCTATTATACAAAGGGTAGCTAGTTAGGAAGTTTGTTTTTAGATAACAAAAGTCAGATCTTCCGTTAAACCAGTGCAAAATCCAATACACAGACATCAACTGGTTTGACTATATGATAAAACTTAATTAACCATTGTATAATGCATATCATTTAAAAAATCGTAACGACCAAAAATGTGCACTTCTCATGTGTATATGTAGTCAATAATTTATCGAAGGATGACTAATATTTACCGGAGCGACTGTTACACACTTTAGAGATTTCGCACCACTTAAATATTAATCTCTGTTACACAATATCAATCTTTTATACGCTCTTCGAAATTGATCTACCCGCGATCAATATGTATTCGTATCACACATCACTGATATAAGAACGACCCGCAAAATTAAAATATTCGTACGAAAAATTAACAAATTTGAGTATTACGAGGTAAAGAGCGCGCGATGTTGCTTGAAACGCGTCCGGCGCTTGACTAAGGGACAGCGTCGCGACGCCGCGTCACCGTTTCCTCGATCCCCCGCGAGAGGTGTCAAAATCAATGTCTATGCGCGTTTGTATATCTTTTCACTTTATTTTATCTCAGACGTTCATTACGCAGTTACAATTAATATATACATTTTATTTTAAATCTTACAGAACATTATTATATTTTAGATTCGTATACTTATATACAAGAAAATTGAATTAAAACCTACACTTTTACCTTAATTGCAAAAGCAATCGAAATTATTACGGTAATGTTGTTATTTACTCTGTTTTGTCTATATATAGTTTTATAATCAAACTGACATTTTATTAATTCGTTAAAAACAAAATATGTTCATTTAATATTTTTTCGTCTTAACGCAAAAATTATTATTTGAATAGCTCGTATTTATGTAGTTCATTATCAATAAAACAAAAAATTGTCTTAAAAAACAAACCAAGTCCGAAGGTAACGTAATAGGTGTACGAGGATATACCTCTATCTTACCTATCTTTTCGTTGCGGTTTCGTATTAAACTGCGTAAAGCGATCACCAGCTGGTCTATTCATTTACATTTGTTCGAGGGCAGAGCGTCAATTCTTATTACACAGGCGGATTAAATTTATCTATAATATTATGTACTACACCTATATATAATACTTGAATTGCGTAACATTGGAAATTTTAATTTTAATTTACAATTATTTTTAATATCTTGGATTTATTTTGTTTATTTATATTTTTTTATACCCGATAGCGTAGAAATTGTTTAAAAAATGTTTGTTATTTCGATATTGTGCGAGTCCTAGTAGATATATTGTATTTTCAAAGGTGTAATATAATTAACACAGAAAACGATTCTACAACAGTTGATATAATGATAATAACTTACACTGAAGAAAAACACGAAAATTTTTTAAAAATTTAAATGGGAATTGCCATGTTAATTTTTGTGAATTTTTTCTCTTTCTTTAAATTATCATAACTTTTTACAGAATTGAAGGCCATAAAAAATACTACAGACCATTTGAAAGGTATTGCTCCAAGCTTTCTTTTAGACTTTTGGATAAGAAAATCAATTGTGGCGCACTTGCACTTTTTTCAAGTTGAATATTGACATGTAGTTTATATAACATTCACCTTGAAATTAGAAATTCTAACCTAGAAGAATAAATTCTAGACACAATTAGCAACGAATGTTACATGTAATGTTCTATAGTAAAAGTTGATAGATTTTGAGTTATATAGCGGTAAACCCAGCTGGTGTTGAAAAAAATATGGAAAATTTCACTTTTTGAGGTTAGAATAACTTATGAGCAAATAAATTCCAGTATCTAAAAATTTTTTTCTGTATTCTGAGAAATATTTGCAATGTGTACCCAAAATTTGGTGCATATTAATATTTTGATCGGACCACTTCACGTGGAATACCCCATATACATATATATATATATATATATCATAAACATTATTAAAATTAATAAAAAATATCTAAATGATGGAATAATTCGTTAAGTTAAATATATTGAAGTATTGGGTATGCAAATATACTTTACACACTAAAAATAAAATTTTAGTAATTAATTGTATAGCTATCCGTAAACTTTTGGAAATACGGTTTGAATAATTTTAAGCCTGTACAGTTCATTTTTGTTCTTTAATATAATTTATTTTATAACGAAAGTTAAATATTCAATGTTATTATTCGTCTTATTTATGTGTTTTTGTATTACACATAAATGATATAAATACAATTATTATATGTATGTTTTTGTTATGACATTTTTACAATTGTAACATACATAATATTTTTATTTTTATAATAAATAATGCATAGATATATAATAAAAGTATAAAATATATTCGATAATCATAACATATTAAATATATCAACATATATGATGTATTAAAATATACTTGATACATAAAAATGTATAAGTTATTTCAAACGGTATGTAATATATTAAAATATGTTTCCTATATATTAAAATATCTTTTGATGTATTAAAAATAATTGTATGTCAAAAAAAACGACTAACGATGACGGAACGATGAAAACGAGAAACGACACCATCGACGAAAACGTCCAATAGTGACGAAACGACGATGACGAGGAAAACGACTAACAGTGACGGACCGACTAAACGACGAACGACGACGACGAAAACAATTAACGGTCACGAAACGACGAAAACGTCAAACTACGAAAACGACTAACCGTGACGGAACGGTTAAAACGACGAACGACGACGAAGGACGAAAACGACTAACATTAAGGGAACGATTAAAACGACGAAAGACGACGATGACAACGAAAACGATTAACGGTGACGGATCGATTAAAACAATGAAAACAACTAACAGTGACGAAACAACGAAAACGACTAACGGCGAGGGAATGATTAAAATAACGAACGACAACGACGAAAACGACTATCGGTGACGAACAATGGAAACACTTTAATATAAAAGAAGATACTAAAATTTAAGTAACGGTGCACATATGAAATATTCTAAATGCAAGTTTATATTTTGTTCGACCCGTTTTGATAAGTTGTCATATTACTGTAAATCGTTTATCTCTTCAACTCAATTTTATATTTATACATATTTTAATATTTAAATTTTCACTGATTAAGTACATTTTGTATGTGCTTTCGAAGATTTGTTTTAGTATTTATTTATTTATTTATTCCAGAGTTACATATCATAACATTTGATAGGCCGATATACAGAAAAATATTACATAATAACCCAGTATAACGTGTCAAATCTTGCAGAAGAAAGTGAAATTTCCTGCGTGCAGGTCTGGATTACAAAAATCAACCTGAAACTTAAGGGGAGTCCGTACAGATTACAGATATCTATAATTAATTTTATTAGAACATGCACAATTGTTGCACATCATAGAATATGCCTTAACGCGTACAATTGAACAAATATGCAAAATGAATGATAAATTAGAAAAATCAGTTAATGTCGGTAAGTGTGTATTTGAAATGAAGGTACGGCATCTCTTTAAAGTAAAATGTTAAATAGTTACAATCACCCGATATTAATACAATAAAAAAAGTAGAAAACAACAAAAATATCATTTATTTATATACGAGAATGGCACAAAATGCATGTATAAAAATATACCTTTATTGTAATTATATAACAGACTCTTCCTTCAGTTAAATTGATTTATTTTTTTCAATAAGTTGCATATAAATGGAATAGTGTGCCTCTATATAACAAATGTTTTTCTTTTTCAGTGAAATTTCAAACATTACTTTACAATTTTTAATTTATTCATTAGTTATTAGATATTTCGGGAAATATCTCAAAAACTAGTCGATGAAAAAAATAACCGAAGATAATTCAAGCCTTTTTTGTTTAAATTGAATACAAATTTAGTATGATTATTTTGATTACATAATATACGTACGAGCGTTTGCATATAATTTTTTATTTTAATTATATTTATGACGTTTCCCGGCAAAACCCGATTATGTCCACTTCCTGAAATTTTTAAATTTTTTGTAGATTATGTACCCTTATGTACAGTACTTTCAGCTGAACATATCTAGAATTGCTGAAATTTTACCCGAGGCTAAGTACAAGCTAGTTAAAAAGGCAGATAAGTCCATTTTTTTAATTAGTTCCCGGCAACACCAGATAAGTCCAAATAATTTCTGAATATATTTGAGTATACAGTTAATTTACAGTTATAACGATCGGGTAAAGGTAGATATATTAAATGCTAAATACAATATATATTTACATACAATGATCTGTACATGAAAATTAAAAACGTGGGGGTTGACCAGCGTAGCGAGTAGCGCCCCCCCCCCCCCCTAGTATGTATAAATGCTGTATTTATTTATTTAAACTACAAATTGTTTTTTTTTTATAAATTTACATATACAATAATACAATTTTGATACCTAAAATGTTAATTTTCAATCAATGCTAAAGAGATTTTCAACGAAATACATCAATTTCGTAAATGTATTAGTTTGTTTACAAAATCACGTCTAGGCTATATGCTCAAGTAAGAATGCGTTTTAAAAATGTCAGAAAGTCTGCGCTGGTCGTCGTTGCGTATATTTACCAAAATGAAGTTCGATTTCATAGTGATACATACACTGATATACACATTAAAACCAGTACAAAGATACTGGTAATGTAATTCGGTAAGTCACAAAACGAATTACCACTAATTTGAATCTATCAATAATTATATGTAAGATGATTGCTCGTGTAATTTTTTAATTTTATCGGTATTTTAGCCTCAAATGACCATAAATTAATCAGCCTAATTATTATTAAAACTCAGTTTATATAGTCGCACAATGATTATTATTGATTATTTCTACCGAAAAAACCGAGAACCGGCAAAACCAGATAAGTCCCAGTTCCCGGCAAAGTCAGGTAACTTCGCGAAATTACGTGATTCGAAGGATCAGAAACGATGTACCCTGGACATACTAATATCGATTTGGCCAAACTTTGAACTTTCAAACTCGATTTTCTCAAAATCACAAAAAATGGACTTAACTGGTTTTGCCGAGAAGCCACAGATTTAAACTTTGACCAATGAACTAGAAAAACATTCACTTTAAACAATGTCTATATCTTGGGAAATAATTAGCTTAATATGTCTTGTAAAGTATGTAAAATCAATGTACCAATTACGAGATTTATATCGTTACCGATTTGAGTATGGATTAAAACAGTATTTATAAAGTATAAGATTATATGAATTTATCAGTCTCTCCAAATGAAAATCTAATGTTAAATTATAGAGAAGACACACTGTGTATTCTTCCTTTTCTTCCTCTTTTTCTAGAGTTTCCCAATTAAAGACTTTATTTTTGCCCGTAAAATCCGATAAATTCATAATAATCTTAAATACAACATCATACCAAACGTTAAGATTTTCACGTGTGGACGTTTAAACAATTTGTAACGATATTAAAAAATAACGTCGAAAAAAAATTCTCGTAAACTAACGAACCATTTCCAGCTAACCTGTCAAAAATTGAAAAAAAATCGACTAATTGTTATAAAATTCATGATTTTCGCAATCGATGTTAATCAGATGCATATGTGCCATCCAACAATTATCGCTATCATCAGTTTAGATAAGTTCGACGATAACTTAGTACTGTCGATAAGAAAATCCCTGGGCAATCAAAAGCTCCGTGTCTGATTCTAACGTCAACAAACCGCGTAACATTTGGTTCTCTCCACTATTTTTTTCGGATCGGATGCGCAATTCCAAGTTGAAGCCAGTTCGTACGAGTCATGCAGCGCATATTTGAAGTAGCATCGAGCGTACAGAACGACAAGTGTTAAAATTATAACGTTTTTATTTCCATCATTTTGTTATTTCATTGTGCGCGAGTGTGTATAACATGACGGAAAGTGCGAATGATTTAGCAGATGGCAATAGTGGGAAAATAAACGAAAAACCGGTCATCGCCGCTAATACCGAAAAATTGGATAACAACGAGTTGGAAATCAAAGTTTATAAACGACGATGGTGGATGCTCATTCTTTATATGTGCTTCGCTGCACTCGTTGCTGGTCAATGGATTCAATATTCCATTATTTCAAACATCGTTTCAAAGTAAATTGTTCTCTCATTTCTCTTACTTGACATAAATTATTATTAATAATCGGAATTAGGAAAAGGTGGATGCCCGTTAAAAATACATTGACATTCTAATACAAATGTGTATATCAAAAACTTGGATTCGTAGATATATTTTCCAGCGTTAAAAACGAAACTTTGATGATTTATACTCGGTTTTCTCCAATTTTTTTTTTTTTTTTTCAAAAATTCGAAAACTCGTGAGTAAATAAAAAGCACACTTTTACGCTTATAATAGGCATTGTCCTTTGTAATCGATTATTAACTTTTTCTCACGCGGAACACTAAAAATAGTAATTTATGGAGATAAAGATAAAAAATTATAAATGCTACACATCACATAAATTCAACATGGATTCGTATTAAAAATTAAGAATGTTATCAAATTTAAAAGAAATTTTTATTATTCACTCAAACTCATATTTCATTATTTAACTTCATTATCGTAATGTAAATAGTTTCATACAATAAGAGTGATATCGACGATCATTATGAATTTTTATTTTCAGAAATACATAATGCGATTAATTATTTAATTTGTTATAATTATCGTGCATAGATTTTATCAAAAAACTAATAAAATTTAAGGGTTATTCCACTTTGAAAAAAATTATTTATCTGAATAGTCGTAATTGTAAATAATAGGTTCAAACTATAAAGGAATATTTATGAAGATCGAACTAATTTTAATTTGAAGAAAGAAATACCGTAATTTATAATTATCAAATATTTCTTAGTTTCCAACAACGAGTTGCAATTGCAACGATTCAAACAATTATTTTATTGAATTTCCTAAAAATTTTTGTGCAAGTAACATGAGTAAAAGGTTAAAAAAACATTAAAACAACGTTTCGTCCGCCCGATTTTGCATACCACTTCTTACAGTGTTACAAGTAATGCGAAGATAAAAAAGTAATTTATAATTAATTTGGTGTTTTTGTTTATTATATAATATAATTTGATTAAATATACAGGTATTACAGCGTCTCGCTGGTGGCAGTTGATTGGACCTCGATGATTTTTATGCTCTACTACGGAATCTTCATATTTCCAGTAACTTACCTATCGGAACGAATTGGATTAAGATGGTCGTTGATCGTAGGAAGTGCGCTGTGTTCCCTAGGTTCATGGATTAAAATATTGTCAGTATCGCCTGATCGATTTTTAGTCACTTTGTTCGGACAGTCCATCGTTGCTCTATCATTGGTATTCCTTTTATACCTTATATATACGTTTGACAATTGTATACGTAGATATATATTTTGAATGTTATATCACGCTGAACGATTAACCAATATTATGATAATTGATAGGTGATAATGTTACCGCTACCTGGACGCGTAGGAGCCAAATGGTTCGGTTCGAATCAGCTGTCGACCGCCACATCGCTCGGTGTTTTCGGTTCCCAACTTGGCGTGTCAATATCGTTTCTCTTACCACCTGTGATAGTAAAAAATCACGAGAAAATCGAGGACATCGGTAGCGATCTTTCGTACATGTTTTGGTGGGTCGCCGTTACTTCGTCCATAATTTTCGTACTCATCGCACTTTGTAAGTTGCCGAGAACACAATGTCACATATGATCGCGTAGTAAGGAAACAAAAAAACTTTGAATTTATTACGAAATAAAAGTTTTCCAGGAAGAACCGAAATTACCACCGAACGAAACGCGAGCCCTGCAAAAACACGCGCATAGTGAAAATAAAGAGGGTTTTCTCGAACCATTGAAAAGGCTACTTTCCAATAAAAGTTATTTAATTCTCTGCAATTCTTACGGTCTCAACGTAGCTATTCTCAATGCGCTCGGTACACTATTGAATCAACTGTTCCTAATCCATTTCGAAGTAAGTTTACGTGGTACAACAAGGAAATAATAATAATAGTACAATGCTATTACACAGAAAAAAATTTCTGATAAATTTTACCCTGGTGTTCTAGTAAAAGTGGGACAAAGGACACAGCATAGTAAAAAAATACCCAGTTTTCAAATAAATTTTAACCAAGCAGCAGGGTAAAATTTATTTGAAAACTGGGTATTTTTTATCCTACTGTGTCCTTCGTCTCACTTTTACTAGAACACCAGGGTAAAATTTATCAGAAATTTTTCTCCGTGTACGAATATTTATATTATATTAATTTCAGAACGGTGAAGAAGACGCTGGTAAAATTGGATTGTTGATTATACTCACCGGTATGTTTGGATCCATAACCTTCGGCATTATACTTGACAAAACTCACGAATTCAAGTAAGCGCATTTTTTGTATACAAATTTATTTCGATCGATGTTATAGAATTTGAAAGAAAAAAAATCCGATTCAATGAGATTTAGTATCGCGTATATGCGAACAGTGCGCGTCACGTGAAGTAGAAGTAAGAAAATGTGTCAAACAATTAAGTGGATTATTAAGATAACGTAATAAAAATTATTGAATATAATAGCCAATTGTTACACTATTATTACATGCAAAAGAGATTCTACTTAGATAATGAAGATATAAGCTGATAATTTATTGCTTAAATTATGTCATACAATCTTGTTCGCGCACGTATAATTAATCGTTATTGTAATAGTGAGATTTATATATAAATGTATCTATATTAATTTTGTTCTACAGAAAAACTGCAGTTGTCGTTTACTTTTTGACACTGTGCGGTCAAATACTATTCGCGGTGGCTATCTTCATGGAAATCAAATGGATGGTTTACGGATCCGCTATATTCCTTGGGTAATGTTTCATACCTGAAGAAAAAAAAATGAATAAGAATTACCCAAGTGTTGCTGGATAAAATGCTGATGCTTCCTTGTTTATGTCCAAAAATTGACAATTTTGTTTCATATTTGCCGTAGTACACTAAGAGAAGTGAATCTTTCTGACGAATAAATATTTTTTTAACTTCTTTAAATTAAATCACCATGTATTTTTCGTATAAGGAAAATTTTCTTTAACGAGAATTATACATGGTGCCATAATTGTTAATACACATTTATTTGTCTCAAATATTCAACTACATATCAGTGTAGATATCAAAACTATTTTTTTGTATGCATTTGACATTATTTTATAAATCGATAAATCATTAATGAATTATTATTTACAAAACAGTTATATCTATGATCAAAATATTACTTTGGTAGAAATCTTACCATTTTTCGGTCAAAAATCCAGATTGGCCAGATTACGATAAATTCTTCTAGGTTTCAAGCTCGTCAAATTTCTACCGAGCTGTACAGTCATTTTTATCTGGCTCATTTAGTTAATTTTTAGAACAAATTTTTTATCTCCTTGTAATTACGGAAACGACGTATTATTTATGTACACGGAAAAAAATATAACATTACTTCGAGTCGATTTAAATATAGCCTAATAGGTATCAAATAGTAATAGCCTTAGTTTATCGTCTCGCCGACCTATCCTTCTACTTCGTTTCATCACTAAAAATGAGTTAATTGCAGGAAGTTAATAGGAAGATGGGTCAGCTTTTTCACAAAAAAATATTTATTAGTTATTCGAGTTATACTAACAAGGGGAGTACACGACCTCCGGGAAACGGATCTTATCCTAACTTTGGTATATCTTTTGTAATGTAGAAATATGAAGAAAGCGAAGTTATTCCGTGCCAATGACCACTTTTACGGGAGTTATTCGATATCTAATTATAATATTAGTAAAAAATACTTCCACTTTGGTCGTTTATAACTCAAAAAGAAATAGAGATAGGCACTCAAACCAAAAAACAGAAGAAAGTTGAGTTCAAGTAGATATGGTTTGAGAAAAAAGAAGCTCAATTTGCTCTATTTGGAGTAAAGTTATAAAGAAAATAAGAAGTTGAAGATATTTTAACCAAAATTTAATATCAAAAGTTTATTGTATATTATATTTATTGTTTCTTTTAGCCCAAAATTCTTCAATTTCTTATTTTTTATATAACTTTGCTCCAAATTAAGCAATTTTAGCTTCTTTTTTTTTAATTATATCTACTTGAACTCAACTTTCTTTTGGTTTTTGGTTCGACTGTCCATTTTTATTTATTTCGGAGTTATATAAGCGATTAAGATGGAAGTAATTTTTATTGAAATTATTATTAGATATCGAATAACTTTCGTCAATGTGGCCATTGGCAAACAATAACCTGGCTTTCTTCATATTTCTACATTACAAAAGATATACCAAAGTTAGGATAAGATCCGTTTCCTGGAGGTCATGTACTTCCCTTATAAGTTTTGTTTTTGGCTTAAATACTAAACTATATATACGCTTACCAAAATCAATCAACCTATAGAACCCTAAAATCTTTGGTCATCGTAGTGTTATATTTTTTTCTATGTAGACAAAGTTGAATTTTTCTTTATAATTGTTACACATTTGTTTTCACACATTTAGATTCTTCATGTCCGGTTACTTAGCCTTGGGCTACGAAATGGCAGCGGAATACACGTATCCGGAATCAGAAGCAAATTCAGGAGGTATTCTAAACATAACGAACAACGTTTACGGTATCATAATCATCCTAATACTCGAAGTAGTCCTCGAACATTATGGTGACATACCTGTTCACGTGATATTTTGCTTGGCACTATTGATCGGTTTGATACTAACGATCCTAACCAAGGACGAGCAAAGGCGTCAGGACGCTCGGAAAAACGCAACGTTGTACATTGGAGTATCCCAGTCGGACACCAAAGATAAAGAACAAATTGTTAACCCGTAACTATGCTCATAACCTAATGCCCTGGTAGAAATGAATGTATTTAAATGTATTTAAAGTGGTCAGATTCCCACACGCATAAACATGTTCGATTAAAAATTACTATACTCTTTAGGAAAGGCAGGACAAACTGTCAGAATAAGAAAAAATTGTTATACTGTGTGATAAAATTTAATACAAGTTGCTATCATATATTAGTATATATATATATTAAATTTTACCATACAGTATAGCAATTTTTTCTCATTCTGGCAGTTTGTTCTGTCTTTCCTAAAGAGTATAGTAATTTTTAATCGAACATTTTTCTCCGTGCAGGAAATGGATATGAAAAGTAGTGTATTATACAAATTATTTCTCATTTTATTAAATCAACATATAATCTCGAATTCATTTCAATTTAGTTAAGCCAATACTTATAACACTCTAAACTCTGAATTTCCTATTAATTAGGATCAGTCACTAGATTGTTAACGTACATTTCTTATTGTTTTCGACTTTAAAACAATATTTCTAACATTGGAATGAAATTTGCCAAAAAACATTTTTAATGTCTTTTTAATCGCTTTGTGCATTTCGTTTTGACTTTCTTAATTAAAGTCATTTTTCTAAGCTTAAAAATCCCTTACAAATAGACCATTGTAATAGAATATTTGCTGATTTCATTCTAGTAAATGGAAGTAAGCAATGAGAAGAAACACGTTTAACCACAAAGAAAAAAGTGTCAATATATTTTTTACCCATTTCTATTCGAAATGACCATTACACACTTAACAAACGTAATCCATTTCTACCAGGGTCTACACATTGTCAAACGCGTGGCGTGTAATTAATTTAAGTCAATCATCATTATTTCCTAAGTATAAAAAAAAAATCATCGCAGCCTCGATTAAGTATATAAGTTTAACTATTTTCCAAACGTTCGATAGAGGTGTATATATGCTTGGAAACTCGTCAAAAGTATGCTATTACACACAGTGGATCAGCGTCGATGCATTCTCCTATGTTCGAACCAATCTAATTTCCGTCACAGGAAATTGCGTTTTCCACTTACTTGCGGGATATATGCGACGCTTCTTCCGTTTTGACCAACGTTATACGTTATTTTAAACCGACCGCGAACTTTATTATCATTACTTTTTTATTATTGACCGTACAACTTTTTAATACTTGTCTGCGCATTATTTTATTGTATTCTATAATTCTACTATTTTATTGAACTCGTCTACCGAGCGTTGTTTTAGAATATACCGATGGAAAAGTAGTTAACTATATATATATTCGTCGAATTAACCCTAAAAATCATGAAATTAATAGAAAGAAAGTAAATTAAAAATTTTTATTGCACACGAATATGTGCATTTTAAGACCATTTACTTCATTAAATAATCAGATATTAATAAGATAAGTTGAAAAAGAAATACATTTTTTAGAGGACCTTATGACTTTAAGGGTTATACAATGTGCTTTTCCAATGAATGTAATTATGATATAAACGTTGTTCCTTCCTAAACACTGTGTATTGTACGCACAACACTGCATTGTTGCTCGCTCACAGGCGTCAAATTTCAGGAAAATGTATAATCGACGTTGTAAGTATACCGATGCTCTTGAAACAGCTCTTAGACGATTCGACTAAATTTAACAATCTCTTCCAACACCTGGGACTCGTTCGCGTTGTTGATCTCTCGCATATTTCTTTAAATATTTTCCTCTAGTCTTTTCACTTTTATATATACCCTGTACACCGTACTGTATATATATAGATATATATCCACCACAATCTCATTCACTTTTCATAATAAGCTACTTACTTATTTCTTTCTTGATCATTAACCGAGATATGCCAAGTAAATAAAATCCCTCTATAGACTCTTGTGCCAAATTAGCGATTAAACTCTATTTTAATTGTACAGTAAAATTCATTATTTTAAACATATTTTCAAAATTCTCTATATGGACAAAAATTTGGTTTCTTAGTTTTGAATAAATATTATACCTCTTCCGTATATATATAATTGTTCAACGAAATTTAATCCGTCATAATAGTTGTAAGGAAAATCGTTACAATTTTTACCGTGCTGTCACGACAACTATTATTATAAAAATATTATTTCCTGTTATACATGTATATTTTATAGCATTTTCACATCATAGGTATTATGGCGAAATTTAAGATAAATCATGAATTTTGAATGAGGTGTTTGACGACACACCTCGCAAAAGATATTTTAACAGATTTTATGATCAAATTAATTATTATATATTTTATAAATGTTAATAAATATATTAAAATTTAATAAATACTATACCTCTTTCTTCCCTATAGACTCTACGACGATATACGCATTGATCAACGTGGTTAATTTGTTATCGACAGTGCGATTATAATTAATAACTAATCAGAAAATATAACAGTATGTGCAAGAAGATGTATCGAGTGTTCACCGTTTATCCACAATTCATATAGTGTGCTTAATTTCAGGCAAAAATATCATTGTGTTTTCGAGAAACATCCCTTACATCGTTTTATTAATTAATTAATTAAAATTGACTATGAGATCCCCTGATATCTGCATCTATTTTTTGCTACGTTTTTTTCGCTTCCTTTTAACTTTTAACCATAGATATTGTATAATAAAAATGACCTTGATATAACTGTAAACCCGATCGGATTCGCGACAGCGTAAAATTGACGTAAAATAATTTGTATAATGAATACGCACAGATATCTATATGCATAATAAAATAAACGTATTAATAAAAAAAACATATCGACGTTTAATGGATATGTAAATCTATTTATTTCTGTGAGATAAATAATAATTTGTGGATAGATTAGGAGGAAGGTAAGCTAGGTTTTTTTCTGAACGCGACACTCGACTTGGAATTATAAACTAATATCAATGCTTAAAACTAAGAAAGGATCCAAATACGCTTGCACTACAAGCATACTGTGCACACGTGATTATAAGAAAATGGACAGATAGAAAAGTCATTTGGATTGATGAGGTACGCGCAGTAGGCCATATCACAAAACCTTTCTTTTCTCACATTTGCCCAATATTCAAGCTAGTCGAGTAATTTTTGTACATAATGTATTTTATTTTATTATGTGTATTATTTTAGTCCAACAATATATGTATGAATACTTGTTTTAAACAAGCTGTAAAATAGCTATTTCTAACCACAATTATTAAAAAATTCTATCAGGCATATATCATCGTGAATTGATGAACAGCTGACATTGTAGAAAACGGTGAAATTTGTAAGAAGGAAGCCATTAAAATTAAGGAAACAAAAAGTAACTGAATTTCGTCGTATCAAAGGAATGTAAAATATATAGATGTAAGTGCAACGATCGACACTGAAAAGTGGGAAAATAATAGCTCGATCAGCAAGTAGCGCATATAGAAGGGAAGTCGTATAAAGTAGGTCTTGCTCCGACACGGCCTTGGCGACGGCTTTGCGACACTCCCTCTATATATTTCTTTTCCGTTCTTATCATCCGCTTATATATACACGAGGGACTCTCCGAAAAAAGCTTGACGACTCCCTGACATTCCACCGCACTATCAACGGGATGTGCAACTTTTTCATTTACTTCTGGGACTCCATATATGTCATTCGCGAGAATCATCAATTTACTCAACGCTGTCACATTTCGAACGGTATACGCCGATTTTAAATCCGCGTGCCGTTATCGGAAAATTTTGTAAAGTCATATATATATGGGTATATATATTACGATCGATTTTCTGTAACGTTCATTTATAATTGAGACTGCGTTGTGATCAAGTTAAAGTTGCACCGAAATGAAAAAAAAGAAAGGGGGGGGGGGGAAATTCCACGAACTGGTAGTAAATTGTGTGTAAGCCGCTTGAACATCGTTCAGTAAGGATCACAGTGTGCACGAAGAAAATTCCGAATTTTCTTTTGTTTCCTCTGGTATACGAATTTAGTTGGATTATTATTGCGATGTACCTTTTGTATTTTGAAAAATCAATGCACGTTTCCTTACTCTCCCGGTGGCTCGCTTTAACCAACTAGATAAAAGATGACATCACCAACGCAATATTCTTACGTACTTACGAGAGTTGTGTATTATATACCTTGTACCCGACTTACTCCTCGGTACTATTGGACGTATCGATTTTAATTATTCACTCGAACAAACTTGGGGAAACTTCGTTATTGTTGCGTAGTAAATTAATTTGTTTTTGACAAACGTATCTATTAAATGTCGATAAATAATCAATATTTTATTGTATTAAAAGTTTATTTTTTCAACTAAACTTCTACATATATACGTTGAAATAATTAATTAACGTTGTGTACTTTTTTTGTAAAGTTTGAAACGATACGAATGTGCTGTACGTATGCATTGTTCGTTCTAGTTTCATATAAATATATAATGAACAATTTGTAACTTCTAGTATGACGATTATTCACGCTATTTATGGTTAATTTGAATGATGATTGATATAATTTTTATCGATCCGAAAAAGGTGAAGGGCTTGGAAAAATTGAAAATTCTATTTGTTTTACACAAGTCCTGATAAATAAATATATATAAAAACTGTTTTGTAAATAAATAGAATTGGATTATTCGTATTTTCAAACTGTAGTTTAACATTGAGGAATGAACTGGCTAGTTCGTAATAATAACTGACGAAGCACTATTTAAATCATTTATTTCTGTTCTGAAAGTTTAAATTTATGATTTTCATTGATATTCCAAAATGTTTTTTAAAAATGTTGTTTTGCCGCTGTTGAACGTACGTATAAGAAAGTTTTACGAAAAGAGATGCCATACAAAAAATACAAAAATACTATGTGCTTCGGAGATATCGACTAAAACACATATTTTTATTGATTTTATATTTATATTTTACTTTATATTAATATACGAACTTCCATATAAAATATCCACGTCAACTTTTTCATCTGCTTTTATTACTTTGAACGATACAAATCCTAAACTATATGATTTACTTTCAATTACATTAAGATAATCGCCGATTATTAGCAATGAATTCTGATGCTTATAAAAATAACACATATCGGCTTGCTAGTGCCTAGTACATATTTCACGCATCGGAAAAGAGATATCAGTAATTCAAAAATTTGTAATAGCAGATTTGCAAATGATAAAATATATACATATGCATGATGTATTAAATCTAATCAACAAATAGTACTGCACGCATACAGTGTATCATAGATATTTACCGTCTTTATCATATGTGATAATAGTACAAATTGGATCGTTTGATCTTTCGTGATCGTTGCTTGCAGACGATTAATATTGGTTCTACGATTATACACCCTCTTCCAAAGATAACCATTTTACTATTACTCGTCAAAATCGTCAAACTGTTTAAAAACGCTATTAGGTTAAGTACACGCTGAATATATATATTTGTATTTGTTATAAAATTTTTAGGTGTTAAAAATAATTTGCCTAAGAGTTATTCCACCATGAAAAATGGAAATTTTTCAATTTTTAGAAAAATTACTATTTTCAAAGCCATTTATCTCAAAATCTATTGATTTTTTTGAAAAAACATTAAAAACAACTTTTGTTCAAAATAATCTTTAGAACTTATCTACCTGGGTTACAATTCTTAATTTTAAAATCTCGAAGAAATATAACGCCCGGAAATATTGAATATCAAAAAAAGGCGACCACGCCACAATCGATTTTGATCTAACACCGCTCAAAAGATCACATTTT
This sequence comes from Theocolax elegans, assembly GCA_026168455.1. Taxonomy (NCBI): domain Eukaryota; kingdom Metazoa; phylum Arthropoda; class Insecta; order Hymenoptera; family Cerocephalidae; genus Theocolax; species Theocolax elegans. The sequence continues at coordinate 53,040,425 of CM047431.1, forward strand.
TCGCGAGCTTTCGAATGGCGGTGGTTAGATTATTGGCCAAGACCGTTGGTGTAAGTTATACCCCATAAACCTCATAAAATCACTCATTTTCATGTATTTTAGGGCATTTATCTCAAAATCTATTGATTTTTTTGAAAAAACAATTAAAAACAACTTTTGTTTTAAAGGGCTTTAAACAATATAAATTTTTCTAAAAAATGATATATATATATTTGTATTTAGACATACAATTTGTATTTAGAATTGTTTTTTCTTTTTTAGAGAAAATCATTACAGCTAGAGTCAATAATGCATACCTCGTTTAAATGATGTACACCAATTTTCTCAGATTTGTAATTGTATAGTTTGCATATAGATTTTGTTTTTATTAAAAATATAATTTTTTTCTTTAAATGTTACTCTCCCATATTATCAAATATATCAGTTAATGGTTGTTCAGATTATCTCTTTGGTATACTAGCAATTGTAATTTCTTAAATACCCCACCAATTTGAACACAACATTCCCTTTAAGAATAGCGAGAAAGGTGTATGTCGAAATTGTCTTTCTCGTTTGGTATAAAAAATGATGATTGCGCGCGTAAGATAAAAACCTGACCGCATATTCTTGAAAATATTTCACGTACACACCTATTTTACGTAAGATATTACTTTACGCGCGCACGTTACTTTGTCTCCTTGCTCATAAACAAATAACATTTTTTATTAAAAAAAATAGAGAAGTAGAAGAAGAAGAAACATACACGTGAATTAGAATTACGTCGGATCTACGTCACTGTTACGCCGTGCGCAGTTGACTCACGCGCATTTCATCCGTGCAACACTCTCGGTTTCTTTTTTTTCCATTTGAGGTACATGTATATGTATATGTATATTATATATATATACATCCGTCGTTTATATTTGGATTATCAACGTTGAAATTGAAGCTATACACCTCGTTCACACAATGATCAAATTTGAACGTTTGCGAGTAATTTTCTTTTTTCTCTCAATTATTTCTGATAATATGTCGGCAGTGTGCATTAAACTGAGACATCGGTAAATATTGTACACTGTGTGGTTACCGATTTCTACTGCAAATATATCTCTGTTGATATATTTAATGACGTCTTGTTTTGTAGGTTTTCGCGCGCCAACAGTTGCAATCGAATTTTTAATATTTCATTAATTGCATCTCTGTATGCATAATTACTCAGTCAAACTGTTTAAAAACGCTATTAGGTTAAGTACACGCTGAATATATATATTTGTATTTGTTATATATGGGCTATTTCACGTCAAGTGGTACGATGAAATTTTAAATCGCACCAAAATTTGAATTCAGGCTGGAAATATCTTTCAGAAGATAGAAAAAATTTTTAGGTGTTAAAAATAATTTGCCTAAGAGTTATTCCACCATGAAAAATGGAAATTTTTCAATTTTTAGAAAAATTACTATTTTCAAAGCCATTTATCTCAAAATCTATTGATTTTTTTGAAAAAACATTAAAAACAACTTTTGTTCAAAATAATCTTTAGAACTTATCTACCTGGGTTACAATTCTTAATTTTAAAATCTCGAAGAAATATAACGCCCGGAAATATTGAATATCAAAAAAAGGCGACCACGCCACAATCGATTTTGATCTAACACCGCTCAAAAGATCACATTTTTCGCGAGCTTTCGAATGGCGGTGGTTAGATTATTGGCCAAGACCGTTGGTGTAAGTTATACCCCATAAACCTCATAAATCACTCATTTTCATGTATTTTAGGGCATTTATCTCAAAATCTATTGATTTTTTTGAAAAAACATTAAAAACAACTTTTGTTTTAAATGGCTTTAAAAATATAAATTTTTCTAAAAAATTGAAAAATTTCCATTTTTCATGGTGGAATAACTCTTAGGCAAATTATTTTTAACACCTAAAAATTTTTTTCTATCTTCTGAAAGATATTTCCAGCCTGTTTTCAAATTTTGGAGCGATTTAAAATTTTCATCGTACCACTTGACGTGAAATAGCCCATATATATATATATATATATTTGTATTTAGACATCCAATTTGTATTTAGAATTGTTTTTTCTTTTTTAGAGAAAATCATTACAGCTAGAGTCAATAATGCATACCTCGTTTAAATGATGTACACCAATTTTTCTCAGATTTGTAATTGTATAGTTTGCATATAGATTTTGTTTTTATTAAAAATATAATTTTTTTTCTTTAAATGTTACTCTCCCATATTATCAAATATATCAGTTAATGGTTGTTCAGATTATCTCTTTGGTATACTAGCAATTGTAATTTCTTAAATACCCCACCAATTTGAACACAACATTCCCTTTAAGAATAGCGAGAAAGGTGTATGTCGAAATTGTCTTTCTCGTTTGGTATAAAAAATGATGATTGCGCGCGTAAGATAAAAACCTGACCGCATATTCTTGAAAATATTTCACGTACACACCTATTTTACGTAAGATATTACTTTACGCGCGCACGTTACTTTGTCTCCTTGCTCATAAACAAATAACATTTTTTATTAAAAAAAATAGAGAAGAAGAAGAAGAAGAAGAAGAAGAAGAAACGTACACGTGAATTAGAATTACGTCGAATCTACGTCACTGTTACGCCGTGCGCAGTTGACTCACGCGCATTTCATTCGTGCAACACTCTCTGTTTCTTTTTTTTTCATTTGAGATACATGTATATATATATATATATATACATCCGTCGTTTATATTTGGATTATCAACGTTGAAATTGAAGCTATACACCTCGTTCACACAATGATCAAATTTGAACGTATGCGAGTAATTTTCTTTTTTCTCTCAATTATTTCTGATAATATGTCGGCAGTGTGCATTAAACTGAGACATCGGTAAATATTGTACACTGTGTGGTTACCGATTTCTACTGCAAATATATCTCTGTTGATATATTTAATGACGTCTTGTTTTGTAGGTTTTCGCGCGCCAACAGTTGCAATCGAATTTTTAATATTTCATTAATTGCATCTCTGTATGCATAATTACTCAGTAAAACAGTTTGAGTAGCACAAATTACATAGAGTCAAAAGGATCTACGGATCTGTACTATCGAAATTCGAATTTAAGGTGAAAATTTGTGGAACGCATAAAGCAAACGAGTAGCAGGAGACAAATAAATTTTCATTATCGATAATGTAAAAGCGCTTATATTATCACAAACTTAATGGAATAAAATTCTACAATCAGTTATACAAAATTGATTTTTTATTTATAGTAACTCATTTTGTACGTGTGCTTAACAATTTAATAAAGAAATAAAACTTTATTTTGAAAATTATATTTAATTTTTAAATATGAAGCCTACGGGAACGGGTTGTCGACAACATTATTCTACCTAAATTTTGATAAGCAAAAAGTATAACCGCTAAATAAAAAACAAGGGAACGAATGAATGAAGCTTGTAATTAAAATTAAAATATATATTTTTTGGCTTCTGTAAACGGAACAGATGTGAATATTATACTTGTGCATTGCTTTATGCACAATTAATCATGAAAAGTATGAGATTAAGAATATATATATACATTTCATTTGTTTAATATGTACAATAAATTATGAATTATTAAACAAATAATAAAGTTTGGTAAAATTAAAATAAATGCAGGGCATATATAATGTGACGAATAAGCCGGACGAGATTATCATAAATAAATAACTCGTGATGGTTTTAAGAAAATGTAATTTTGTGATAACTGTATAAAGTAAAACAATGCAGTTTACATTAATTGATTATATATATATATTACTTGTTTATGTCTACTCGTGCTGAACACGTGTACACGTTTTTGGATATTTTTAAATTAAAACAAAACAAACCTATTTTACATTAAAAAATACAATTTCCAAAAGTCATCGACCGCTGGCACCAACATTAAAGAAGAAAGGATTATATATATATATATATATGCGTCGTGGATAAAGTTAAAGTAAAGGGCCTCAATATCTGATAAACGGTAAAACGGTATCGGCCAGAGTATAAAAATTCAGTTTTTTCCGATTTTTTGTTATGAGAGCATGAAACAATAGTTATGAAATAGAAAAAAAACCATAATTCTAGTAAAATAACAAAAATAACAAAAGAGAATTTGTGATTGACAAAAATACCGAAAAACCAAGAAAAAAAACACGAAAAAAAAAAATTTTAAAGTCAATTAATTATTATGAATTTACTTACGTAAGTATTTAAATATTAGTTATTAAATTATTTATGAAATGATATAAATAAATATGCAGTTTTGTAAAATCTAAAATCTCATTCTGAAATATATTTTCTATTTTTAAGCGCAGTGAGCAAGTATTTTTCTTTTGCGCGCGACATTTGAAAAATCTATCCAACTCAGCTTTTTATTGAACCGATCTTAAACTTTGTAGAAATTTGTTAACGTACTGAGGAAAATTGTCCCGATGTAATTTTTAAATGATTATAAACAAATATATATTTTTACAATTTTTACAATTCTATCAACTACGTATTGATTTATCTCTTAGAATAATTTATCAAAATTGTATGATAAATCATCAAACAAGAGCGGTTCGTATACGAATAGACTAGATTTAATTTATTAGATAAAATAGATTAAAAAATGTTTAAATTAATAAGAATTAAACTGTTTAATTATACCGGTAATTTAATGTATGTATATCGCCTTATCTTCAAATTTTTGCTGGACTTCCTAGTGCAGAGACACACCGCGTAGATTTTCCTTGACCTCATCTCTACGCATCAAGCCTTGCAGCGTTCAGGTACACGTGCACGGCGTAATACAAAATTCATTTTCTCTTTTTTCTTATTTATAATTAATATGAATTACGAAGGTTGTACACATTTAATAAATGACATTTGGAATTTTTTTTCCTTCCATATTCAATTTTAATACTCATTCTGTAATATAATAATTAAGTAACAATAATTAAATAATTAAGTAATCGTTAATTGTGGTTTGAAGTACATGGAAATATTTTATTAGTAATTTATATTTGAATTTGTTTAGTGTATTGTAGTGCATACAAATAATCTTGAGTAAATTTATATTACATTGACTTATTAAATTATATTTAACGATGGGACTTGGAAGTATCAAGTATCAAATTAAAATATCGTAAATTAAGTAAAATGTTAAACACCTGGAATCAAGGATTTGTACTATGTAAATAGAATCAGATTACGCGTTTATTTGCTCGGCGTTACCCATCTTCTCAAAGTTAACGTTATTTTTTGTTTACATTTAAAATCAATTTAAACGCAAACTGAAAATCACTCACCCAACGGGGTTAATTGCATTTTAATCAAATCCTAATGATAATAATCTTTTGAATCTATTTACTTCTAAATTCTACATTTTTAAATTTAGAGTGTAATTTTCAATTCAGATTATTAAACAAATTTTAGAAAATGTATTAAAAAAGAATTCAAAAGGTATTTATGTATAAGTGTATCTCAGACATTTTGGCAGTCAATACTTTGATTTTCAATAACATATTGGCCAAAATATTCGAAAAATTTTGAGGTCAAATAATTGCCCAACTTTCGTCTAAACAAATCAGTATTTTAGTTTAAAAATGAGTAGATTATACTTGTTTATAGTTAAAAGCAATGTTATCATCCAACCAATAGAAAAAATATATATAAAGAGAATGTTAAAAATATTGTTACGAAAAGATTTTAATTAGTTAATAATTTAATGAGTTTATTATAATATTTTACAATTTATTCTTAATATTTTGATTTAAAAAATGTTTTCACAAGTACTTTAGGAAAATAAGTTATAAACAGATTACATCCATGAGTATCTTATTATTAGAAATCAAGTCACACAAATTCAAATTTGTTTTTTCTTTACAAATTTTTTGATATCTAGTTTACTTTTACGCGCAAGATTAAACATTTAATAATAAAGTATAACGTGAAGTAAGTACGCGATCTAAGAGTCATTTACAAATATTAATTTAACTTTCCTTATTGAATTAAAAAATTTTACGTAATTAAATCATCTTTGAGAAATTACAATATCTTATCTAATTGTACACGTTTTGCGTTTAAAAATATATAATATATATTTGGTAACATAAGTGTAACGATAACGGGATTTTAATTTCCATAAAAGTGCAGTTAAACATTGGTACGAGTGTACATGGTTTCATATGAAAAAATATTACAATTTTTATTTATAGGTAAGCTTTGATTTCTACTTAAATAAATATTACATATAATAAATAAAATAAATTTTCTTTTTCTTTCTTTCTTTTTTTCCGTTTTTTTAGTTTTTCTAATTTTATACTAAAATCAATTAAATTTTTTATTTTGACTTAGCTTGTCTTGGTCTTTTTTCAAACACTCATCCTGTGTGGTTTCTAAAGTGGCTGGTATTAATACAGTCCGCCTTACTGTGTTGTGAGGAATAGTCTTTGGCTTGTGAAGACCAATAAATTCATTTATCATGTAACTTGTAGTATAAACAAGCAATAGATTCACGAATATTCTAATAGTTGGAAAAATTCAAATTTTAAAAATATTACATATATATTAAAGCTTAGTGTTATTCGTATCTGCATTTATCTAGCTTACGTGAATCTTCATATTCAAAATTATTAAGTATATATTGTACATACAATACTAAAATAAATTTTAATATTTATTAATGTAAGTAAATAACGTATTATAAGTGCATTGTAAAATATTATCTATTTAAATAAACCTAACTTTCTACAACATAGTTAATAAATTTGTAGTTATTACTATATGTACTGAAAACTGAGTCTTTATTGTTCACTCCAAGGAGTTCAGAAAGTAAAATTTTTAAATTGTGTATGGTAAGTTATATACAAAACTTGCAATAGTAAATATAGTGTAATAAAAATGTTCATTGTTTTTTCATATTTCCTCATAGATTTAAAATTTTTCAAGGAGATCTCATAAACTTTGCATATATACTTACCAGAAGCGTGTCACATCTCCGGGAAACGGACCTTTACCAAACTCTAGGATATGTTTACTATTATAAAAATATAAAGAAACCTAGAGTTTTAGACTCTAACGTTTGTTTTTTACGATATATATAAACAGATAATTAGGAAAATGTATTAAAAAAGAAAGAAATTCAAAAGGTATTTATGTATAATTGTTTCTCAGACATTTTGGCAGTCAAATAATTTGATTTCAATAAACATATTGGCCAAACTATTTTCGAAAAATTTTGAGGTCAACATAATTGCCAAACTTTCGTCTAAACAAATAGTATTTTAGTTTTAAAATGAGGTAGATTTATACTTGTTTATAGTTAAAAGCAATGTTATCATCCAACCAATAGAAAAATATATATAAAGAGAAGTTAAACAATATGTTACGAAAAGATTTTAATTAGTTAATAATTTAATGCGTTGATTAAATATTTTACAATTTATTCTTCATATTTTGATTTAAAAAATGTTTCACAAGTACTTTAGGAAAATAAGTTATAAACAGATTACATCCATGAGTATCTTATTATTAGAAATCAAGTCACACAAATTCAAATTTGTTTTTTCTTTACAAATTTTTTGATATCTAGTTTACTTTTACGCGCAAGATTAAACATTTAATAATAAAGTATAACGTGAAGTAAGTACGCGATCTAAGAGTCATTTACAAATATTAATTTAACTTTCCTTATTGAATTAAAAAATTTTACGTAATTAAATCATCTTTGAGAAATTACAATATCTTATCTAATTGTACACGTTTTGCGTTTAAAAATATATAATATATATTTGGTAACATAAGTGTAACGATAACGGGATTTTAATTTCCATAAAAGTGCAGTTAAACATTGGTACGAGTGTACATGGTTTCATATGAAAAAATATTACAATTTTTATTTATAGGTAAGCTTTGATTTCTACTTAAATAAATATTACATATAATAAATAAAATAAATTTTCTTTTTCTTTCTTTCTTTTTTTCCGTTTTTTTAGTTTTTCTAATTTTATACTAAAATCAATTAAATTTTTTATTTTGACTTAGCTTGTCTTGGTCTTTTTTCAAACACTCATCCTGTGTGGTTTCTAAAGTGGCTGGTATTAATACAGTCCGCCTTACTGTGTTGTGAGGAATAGTCTTTGGCTTGTGAAGACCAATAAATTCATTTATCATGTAACTTGTAGTATAAACAAGCAATAGATTCACGAATATTCTAATAGTTGGAAAAATTCAAATTTTAAAAATATTACATATATATTAAAGCTTAGTGTTATTCGTATCTGCATTTATCTAGCTTACGTGAATCTTCATATTCAAAATTATTAAGTATATATTGTACATACAATACTAAAATAAATTTTAATATTTATTAATGTAAGTAAATAACGTATTATAAGTGCATTGTAAAATATTATCTATTTAAATAAACCTAACTTTCTACAACATAGTTAATAAATTTGTAGTTATTACTATATGTACTGAAAACTGAGTCTTTATTGTTCACTCCAAGGAGTTCAGAAAGTAAAATTTTTAAATTGTGTATGGTAAGTTATATACAAAACTTGCAATAGTAAATATAGTGTAATAAAAATTTTCATTGTTTTTTCATATTTCCTCATAGATTTAAAATTTTTCAAGGAGATCTCATAAACTTTGCATATATACTTACCAGAAGCGTGTCACATCTCCGGGAAACGGACCTTTACCAAACTCTAGGATATGTTTACTATTATAAAAATATAAAGAAACCTAGAGTTTTAGACTCTAACGTTTGTTTTTTACGATATATATAAACAGATAACGAAAAATTTCGCCAAAAAAGCCCTTGACTTTGATTACTTATAACTCAAAAACAAATAAAGATACATACTCAAACATATAAGTTCAGAAGAAAACTGAGATTGAGAAGATTGGATTTAAGGAAAAAAGTTTAAGTATCTTCATTTGATCGAAAGTTATGAAAAAAAGAAAAATAAAAAGATAATCTGGCCTAAAAATCAGTAAATTTATTAATTCGAAACAGTCATCAAAATATCGTTAAATTCTTTTTTCTGTCATAACTTTCGACCAAATCAAGATATTTGAGTTTCTTCTTTTTAAATCCAATCTACTTGATCTCAGTTATTTCGTAACATAGGTTTGAGTATCTATCTCTATTTGTTTTTGATTTTTGGCGAAATTTTTCTTTATTTGGTTATATCTATCGTAAAAAATCAGCGTTAGGTTAGAGTCTAAAACTCTGGGTTTCTTTATACTTTTATAGTAGTAAATATATCCTTGAGTTCGGTATAAAGATCCGTTTCCCGCGAACTCTTCTTGTTACTCTCTAAATTTCGTCTAACATATTCGCATATGGATGTTCATTCAGTCACTAAAATGTATTCTTCCGATTAGCGAATTGACATCTTAAATATATGGTTCAAAAGGAAATTCACTTGATGTTAGACGTTATAGGGTTATAGAAGAATCGTATAATATCAAGTGAATTTCCTTTTGAGTCCTATTTACAACGACAATCCTCCAATCACAAAAATACATTTTTGTGAGTGATACTATGTATGAAAATGTATATCGTTGTTTCGAACCGATAATATTATATTAGAAATTCGATATTTTACCATTTGAATGTATACAGGCCGAGCGTTTTAATCAAACGAGCGAATCTAAAAATATCCAAAATAAGAATTCGTGATTATCGAATCGCGCGAGAAAGTATAACATGTACACCATTATTCAGCAATTACACGAGAAATGAAAAATAACAAAAAGAGCGATCTCTACACGAACGAAAAGAAAGGAAACAAAAGTCAATGTTTGATTTGAACAAACTTTATTTTTGGCTATATATCGCAAAGAATGAAAGAGAGAGAGAGAGAGCGAGAGCGATCTTATACATTGCATTATCTTACAGCCGATCGCGATACATATCGAATTATTTGTCTTTGCGCTTACGTCTTTTTCATTACGAAGCCACCCGGGCGGATCTCGAGTGAGCGGGAGCAAAAACGAAGGAGGTATAAGTATTTGTGTGCCAACTGATCAAACAACACGAGTTTTCAAGAATAAAATAAAAGAATAAATGAAAGAGAGAGAAACTGGTTGTGTGTGTACATGCACACCGCCTTATGCTTATCGGAGACGAACGACGAGCGAACGAAGAGAGCGAGAGAACCCCTCCGCGAAGCCTCCGCGATAGAAAAGCAAACGAAAAATCCCGGGGTTCGGTCGCGGATTGTCCCGACTGTCACCGCGTGTCGCGCACCTGTCAAAACGTCGCCCGATTGGCTTACCGAAATTTGGCAACGTTCGGCAAACAGAACGAGCGAATGCTCGGCTAGTCGGAAAAGTCAATATACGGCTTTATTAATCGTTTGCGCTTCGATTGCTCTACCGCGCACACTCACGCACAATCACATACATCAACAGTGACGAATTCGTGTGTCATTTTTCGGGGATATATATATACATACATATAAATGTACACACCTTATACACTTACGATTTCGTTGGGTTTAAACTGTTCGTTTCGGTAAAACTGTGTATATCGAGCGTTTTATTTTTACATATTTAATTCCTTTTTTTCTCTCTCTTATAGTTTGTTTAGTTGGCTTCGAGATGAGTGGTGTGTATTTGATTGAAACAAAAAATAAACTATGTTACAGATAAGATTCGTTTTCTCTTCAACGTCACATGCACTTTTTAATATATATACATATACGGTTGTACTCGTTACGCGATGTGAAATTAACATTCTCTCTCTCTTTTTTTCGTAATATCGTAACGCACGATGCACAGTAGTTCAGAAGAAAAAATAAAACGATCGATTAAAGGCGATATACGCAAAAAATTATAAGTGCAAATATTGCACGACTGTCGCTTAAAATTCAATTGGTCGTTACAACTTAATTTTCTGTGTGTACATATATGGAAGATCCATCGATATTGCGTGTACGACAAACGACTTCTAAAAAGGTATTTTCGTTACTATACTTTCGAATAATTCTCCATTTACGAGAATCCAAACTATATAGATTTCAATCGGTCGATAAGTTAAAGTATATATTTATATATATCCACATTACAAAAGTAATCTCTGCAACGAACAGAAATGAAGTTGCATATACTAAAAATTGCTCGTTCGTCGCTCGTAAGAGTTTAAAGCCGAGGGTAAAAGAGAGAGAGAGAGAGAAAATAAATAAAATACCCCGGGAAGCTTAGCGAAGACGGTAAGGGGAAAGAAGAAGAGGGTTTAGTATCACACTCGGTAATCCGAGAAAAACGGAAGTCAATTCCGATGGACTTTATTTCGCACGCCCGAGGGAGACAATTGAAGTTTACGGTGCCCCTCCACGACTTTATTGACCGTTTAGCCATTTATCGGCGATATATATATACATATACAGCAAACACCTCGACATTTTTCTTTCTTCGGAAATTCGAGGACGATTTCAAATTGTTAATTTATAAATATAAGTATATTTAACATGTTTAATAATACTCTATTTACTAAAAATATAATTTTTCTCGCCCAGGCAAAAGTTAAAATACATAATAAAAATACTCTATTTACGTTAGTTCGTTAATTTCTTGCTTGTTATTTTTATCCCATTGTTGCGGTAATCGCCCAATCGATTTTTAATTAATATTTTATTTTATGTATATATATATATATATGCCAGGGATGAAACAAATTTGAATTGTCAATTAATAATTAATAATTATATTACAAAGATTTAATTAATTATTTTCAACCGTGATATATACACACACACGTGTATATAAATTATTTGATTTTTCGGATCGAATGAAAACACTCGTAAAGAAATTGAGACTATAAGTATAATACACTGCACGTAAAAGGTGAAATTTCGTTAGATCGCGCGAAACGTTGCATATTTTAATCCTACAATAAAATGAATAATAATAACTAATTAAATAATTATTTGTAAAATAGGTGCACATACCTATATAAATTTATATACGATTATTAACCGGAGGGTATATACGATAATCTCCGCATCGTATAAGTCATATTATTGTCATTTGAGCGTTTTAAAACTATTGGAAAGTGAAATAATGATTTATAGGTACTCTATATATCACAAACTCATTCAAGGATGAAATACGTAAACGTGGAAGACATAAAATAGCGACACACATAAAAAGTGAAGTTTATTGATCTTCCCATCCTAGTTTAAATACACACATCCTCATTGTTTTAAGGGAATATTCAATAAAACGCCCGCGTGTTTATATACACCGTTTAAACATTCCGATTATGTTTATAAATTGTTGTAACCAATTAACGAGCCACAGTAGATATAATTAATAAGATTACATTAGTCAACGTTAATTATAACAGTATATATATCACAATTTTTCTCCTTTACGATTATGGTTTTACACCTCGTCGGTATATATACGTATACGCACATCATTATAATTGCATTATTCAAACGTAAATCCGATGACGTAACACGTGCGGAGTGGAAAAAAAGTAGGCGCGATCCAGTTAATAAGTTTCGATTACGAAGAACGATCGAAAAAGAAAAAAAAATGGAATCAGCGTCGTTATTACACATATATACGATATATATGTAATAAACGTGATTCCGCAACCGAATTTGAAAACACATCGCTCGTGACAATGACAAACATTGAGACCGGCGTTCCCCACGAGCGTTCCATAAATCATTTCGCATCACATATATATATATATATATATATATATACATACAAGAGAACAAATTGAATAACACCATGTCCAAAATTTCCTGCAAATAATTAAGACGTTTTGGGAGCTTTCCAAAGTGTTTACACTTTAATCCCATTAATTCGCACGTTGTATATATATATATATATTCGCAACGATGATATTTAGTGACTCCCGCCATATTTATGTAGGGATTCAGCTTTTCGATGAACGAAATATAATAATTAAAATAAATTTATTACCTTGTAAATCATACGCAAACGATAAGTGCATAGAGTAACGTTCAGGCTATATAGTAATTATTTTTTTTACGCATATGTAGATAATATTCGGTAGACCGGAAAAACACTTTTTCATGTATGTAATGTTACGTTGATGCACATAGTGTAAAAACAGGAGTTTGATTATTACGGTTGTTACAACCGACTGTTAATAATAAGACGATCTCGTCGTGTCATATCGTTACGTATGTATGTATATATATATATATTATATATATATATATGCCAGGGATGAAACAAATTTGAATTGTCAATTAATAATTAATAATTATATTACAAAGATTTAATTAATTATTTTCAACCGTGATATATACACACACACGTGTATATAAATTATTTGATTTTTCGGATCGAATGAAAACACTCGTAAAGAAATTGAGACTATAAGTATAATACACTGCACGTAAAAGGTGAAATTTCGTTAGATCGCGCGAAACGTTGCATATTTTAATCCTACAATAAAATGAATAATAATAACTAATTAAATAATTATTTGTAAAATAGGTGCACATACCTATATAAATTTATATACGATTATTAACCGGAGGGTATATACGATAATCTCCGCATCGTATAAGTCATATTATTGTCATTTGAGCGTTTTAAAACTATTGGAAAGTGAAATAATGATTTATAGGTACTCTATATATCACAAACTCATTCAAGGATGAAATACGTAAACGTGGAAGACATAAAATAGCGACACACATAAAAGTGAAGTTTATTGATCTTCCCATCCTAGTTTAAATACACACATCCTCATTGTTTTAAGGGAATATTCAATAAAACGCCCGCGTGTTTATATACACCGTTTAAACATTCCGATTATGTTTATAAATTGTTGTAACCAATTAACGAGCCACAGTAGATATAATTAATAAGATTACATTAGTCAACGTTAATTATAACAGTATATATATCACAATTTTTCTCCTTTACGATTATGGTTTTACACCTCGTCGGTATATATACGTATACGCACATCATTATAATTGCATTATTCAAACGTAAATCCGATGACGTAACACGTGCGGAGTGGAAAAAAAGTAGGCGCGATCCAGTTAATAAGTTTCGATTACGAAGAACGATCGAAAAAGAAAAAAAATGGAATCAGCGTCGTTATTACACATATATACGATATATATGTAATAAACGTGATTCCGCAACCGAATTTGAAAACACATCGCTCGTGACAATGACAAACATTGAGACCGGCGTTCCCCACGAGCGTTCCATAAATCATTTCGCATCACATATATATATATATATATATATACATACAAGAGAACAAATTGAATGACACCATGTCCAAAATTTCCTGCAAATAATTAAGACGTTTTGGGAGCTTTCCAAAGTGTTTACACTTTAATCCCATTAATTCGCACGTTGTATATATATATATATATATTCGCAACGATGATATTTAGTGACTCCCGCCATATTTATGTAGGGATTCAGCTTTTCGATGAACGAAATATAATAATTAAAATAAATTTATTACCTTGTAAATCATACGCAAACGATAAGTGCATAGAGTAACGTTCAGGCTATATAGTAATTATTTTTTTTACGCATATGTAGATAATATTCGGTAGACCGGAAAAACACTTTTTCATGTATGTAATGTTACGTTGATGCACATAGTGTAAAAACAGGAGTTTGATTATTACGGTTGTTACAACCGACTGTTAAATAATAAGACGATCTCGTCGTGTCATATCGTTACGTATGTATGTATGTATATATATATAATATATATATCGATCGATATTGATGGATCGCCTGTAATTGTATACGAACGATACGCTTTGTTTGTTTATAATAATTAATAAAGTGTTACTATAATATAAATTTCTACGGTAAAAATGTAAACAATACAAAATTTATTAAACAAATTTATTTTAAAGCTCATATATATATATACAGACACACACACACACACTTACAATATTCAAATATAAATTTACGACGTCTATATATTTCCGTTTCTCTCAGCTCGAACGAATATGCGTATAATGATAAACAAACATTTAAATCTTCGAAATTACATTGCCTTTAAACTAAAATGATTTGTGAAGTTAAGAAGAAACTGCCGTAACAAAGTCGTCTCGACCGAATACTCAAACAAAAAAAAAGAGAATGATTCACTTTTTCTAATACACTGCTTTGGTTTTTTTACTTGCTACAATTTTAAAAACTATCAATAAGCGAATCGTTACCTTTTCATTTCTTCGTAGCACGAATGCGCATCCAAAGCCTTATGCGTATATACGTATACATATAATAATCAATATCAGTTTGTAATAAATTATTATATTTTTTTTTGTAAGCGTGTATAAACATTTTTCTTGAATGATTAGATTAATTATATACATTTTACGGATCTTTGTTTATTCTAAGAAAATGCCAATGACTTCTTTGCACGCGTAAATATGATATAGTTTATAATAGTGATTTATTTTTTTACAAGTAAGATTCGAGAATGGATTTGACTTAACGGTATATCTCGGCAGTAGCGTATATATACAATACCGAGTCAACAAAATAGTAACTCGTGTAGATTTTTATTTAATTTTTATTTAAATACATATATACCATTCTCACGAAGTGACAAGTGCTTTTGAAGAGTGAATAGTACTATCATCTAGTGGAAATCGAGCCTTTTCTTTCACGTGGAATGCCTCGGATTTTTCGGTAGAAGTGACTTTTTCACGCTGATTTAAGGAACAGACACTGCAATATTTCGATTAAGGGTTCGTGACAGCCAAATTGCAAAGATCCACCTAAAAAATCTTAAAATTTTAAAATTTTGTATGAAAAATGTGAAAATAATCACATATACTGTTCAAAACAAATAGAGTAACGTGACAGAGATAATTTTACGAAATAATTAATCATTAATTAATTATCAATGAATCATTGATTAATTATATGAAAATAGCTACCCTAGTAGGAATGGAATCGATTTTTAAAGTAGAAACTAGACATTTATAAAAGATGAATAGAAAATGGTTAGTTATAATCTATAACATGACTATTTTTAACCTCAAACCATTTAAAATTGCCATATTTCTACTAGGGTATTTTTCGTCAGTAATGCACAGCTATAAAATAATGATTGACGGCTATAATTTTTCGATAAATTCAATTAATCGTTTAATAAACAAATAAATTATTTTTCTGTTTTTGGGGTTTATATCTTGTTAATCTATCATGAGTTTAAAAGGAATTAAACAATTTTACAAATTTTCTTAACGATGATATAATTGCTTTTTTATATTGGTCATATTTTTTCTCGTGTAGTGTCATTTATAAAAAATAAAAAAATTAGGCGCGTTTACCGTATCGTACTCGATTTCTGATGAGTTTACTCCAATTTATGATTTCATTGCTTATACATATACAATAAAAGTTAATGATAAATTTAATATATTTCCAAATAATATATGAATTGTTTACTTGATTCATTAGTTAATGAGGTTCTTTCTTCAAATGTGTTTATATCTAAAACTATTGATTGTCATTATTTATACTGAAAAACGTATAAATAATTGTATACTAATAAGAAATTGCATATTTCACTAAAAAGAAATGTGTATAAATTGAACGAAAAAATTGGAGGCAAAAGAATTTGGACAACCATACAAAGCATACAACATTGAATAATTCAAGTAAAAAATCCATATATTATGAAAAATTATAATTTATTTTTATTATTATTTATGTATTATAACATTTATTATTACTTTTGTTATATATGTATATAGATGTGATCAGAAATTGGGTATATTATCGGTATATGTATATATATAAAATACATAATACAGATAAATTAAAATAGTGTGTGAATAATCAAGTGACTGATTATATACGTGAGAGCTTAATTTTATCACACTGGTAGTCTATTAAATCAATATTGAGTTTCCTAAATATATATATATATATATGATAATTTACATATCGAAGATGTTTCTTCATTGTACTACACGCGCGTACCAAGATTCTTAATTAACATTGTATATCAGAGTTTTCTTAACTCCGAAGTCGGAAAAAAGAAAATTATTATTTTCCACCAATATACCTATAATGTCAATTATTTATCAAGAAGTGTATAATATATACATATATATCGCTATGTATTTGTTGAAACATTACGATGCGTTCATTGATATAAAAATGTACGTTTAAATAAACGACGAAATACTCGGCCTCGTAAAAGGAAGAGGTGAAAATTTACGCTAAGGAAATTCCCGTATCGTCGGATGTTTAAGTGACACGAGTATACCTTCGAATATGTATATATATGTATAGTTGAAAACGTGCTTTTAATTTTATCTATAATTGCGTTATTTTTAGATGGAAAAAATGGTGAAAAGAGATACCGAGAATCTTGAACGTATTATTTATAACGAAGTGTTTGTTCTTTAACCTGGGAATTGGATAGCCGGTAAATATCGGTGGGTGCACTGAGAAAACTGATGTGCTTAAAATTACTGGGTTTTATATAGAAATATATATAGTTACGTATAAAGATGTATGCTTCGATTATTGCAATTTCCCACTAGATGTTCTATAGGAAATATTGACACGTGCGTAATGAATTTTTGTTATAAATATTTCCTATAAGATACGGTGACAAATTGCAAAATAAATAAAGTATATTCTTATTATTTTACTACGTACAAAACTATAGGAATTTCTAATATATCACGTTTAACAGAAACAGAAAAATTTTATAAACATTTAAAATTTTCACGAATACTTGAATAAACGTCAATCAAAATTGCGAATATAGAACTGAGAGAGCATTTTAAAAAAACATTTTTCTGCACTAAAATTCTGTTGTTTAATTCAAACGATTAATAAAGAATTTCCACTAAAGATTAGCATTTTCTTGCTTACACAACTTATACACAATTTACATGTTCAAATTTGCGGTTAATTAATGGAGTTAAATACTTGGTAACAAGTCTTCAATTTGTAGTTTCAAGTTTAATTTCTCTCGAGTTTTTTTTTTAATAAAATGGATACTCTCGAATTACCAGTCCTCGCTATAGTTGATCAACTTTGAAAGATTATATATAAACTGCAAGTAGACCACAAATTAAGCTTAAATCATTATTTTCTGTGTTTAAAATAAATATTATGTTTTTTTTTAATTTCAAAATCACTGAGGAAAAGTAGTATACTACATATATTGTTATAGTAACATAAGAGCATACTTGAATTATCATAATATTTATTATATTTAATTGGGAATATAATAAAATAGATGTATAGTAATTTAAAGTAATAAGAAATTTACTGCGATAATCCCAACGTTGCTATAAAATATAAAAATTTTTTAAAAAATTACAAAAAAACTTAAAAAAACCAAACGTTTTACTTCTTTAAAAAAAAATTATGAAAACAAAAAAAAATACTTGCGGTTATGATAAAGTTAAAATTAATACGAAACCACCGGTTGTAAAATCTGCAATATTACATGTATCCAGAAAACAAAAAGACGTTGGATACACAAATGGTACGAAACGTCTGTATTAGACAAGAGAGCGTTCGATGTACATACATAACAATTTTGAAACGATCGCGATGGGGATTAGTGACGACGAATCGAGGATGGGGGTGGGGTGGGGATCTCCGTTAATTAGCAATCGGCCAGGCGGCAACGTCGGCAACGATACAACTGTATTGATACGGGAAAAAATAGAGAGAGAGAGAGAGAGTGAGAGAGCGCGAAAGAGTGAGAGGGAGAGGAAAGAAGCCGCACGATAAAAAGGAGAAGAAGCGCAGACTCGCGAGCTTACACGCGATCCGCGTGCCGATCGAGCTGGAAATCGGTGCTTTTCACCTAGTACTTTACACCTAGATTTATTTCGTTTCACCGATTTTCAACGAGTTATCGACCAGTTTCTAAGGTGCTAGTGATTATCACGAAAACTAAATAACAGTCTAGGTAAATTATTGGCTATTCGGTTTTCTTGAATTACTGGTCACTGGATGCTTGGATGTATACATGTATATGTCTATATCTATGTGTATATATATGTATACGTGTGTGTGTGTGTGCGTGTGTGTGCGTGTGCCTGTGCGTGTACACATATAGATTGATCTTTCGAGTGAAAGAAAGTTGGATTGTTCTTGTGTGATCATATGTGCTTGAGAATATGCATAAATAAGATGTGAACTATTTTATTTACTTTTTTCTCTCATCCGATTGCATCGTTGTTTGATAAACGGAAATTCGCTCGCACTTGTATGTTTACGATCGTTAAGTAATACAACAATTGAACACCGATTTAACGTAGTATATGTTCGTATCCTGTGTAGACGGTATAGAAATAGTAAATATTTATATACACGGTTCGATTGGTGATCCTCTTTTTATTTCACAACGTAATTTAAAGATCTAACTACGTATATAATTGTATTAATTAATCGTGAAAATTACCAGTCGAAAAGATAAATTATAATATAATTACGGTTAAAATTCAATAATTCATCTTGACGATTGATAAAATTCAAAATAAAATCTTGCCCGTTTGATTTCCATAGCATCACCTAAGTAACTGTAAAAGATTCATTAGGATAATATTATCGAAACGAATAATAAACGTACATTGGAAATACATATACATTTCGAAATTCAAAGTGCACACAATGCATTTGTGCAGTACGGTAATTTATTGCCGTTCTTAAAGGAAAGGCTAATAAATCATTAAAAATTCAACCGAATACTCGTACAGTGTGCAACTCGAGTCTCGTAACGTAACAATAAATCTAGCGCGTTATCATTTTTTTTTAAGTGAAAATTACTCGCGAGTGGAATAATTTCCCGACTAAATTTTAGGAACGCAAGTATCCGGGTTTTAACGCTTGCTTAACCATTATTATTATTACTAATATTCTTATTCTATTTGCAAATTTGAGTGAAAAAGAAAAATTATAACTAATTAATTGTGTAAGATGCAAACGTCTCGTTATTTCAGCGTAAGATTTAGCTGATTAGATTAAATGTGAGAGAAATTAATTATTTTTTTACCGTACCGCAAAAGTTAGTAATAAATATAGTATATGAAATTTATTAACCGTACGGTAATAATAATAATAATAATCGGTATAACGATTTTGTTAATACTCGTAAAAACAGTTAGACGTTAAGTCATTGTTGGAGGCAAATGGAAATTTGAATGTATCTGCTAAATAAACATTGTAACTTGCGGTAAATCATTGATTTGAGGAAGGAAAGATACTCCTATTACGATGGAGCTTGTGTCAACGAAATAAATCAATCAATTAAACAACACCCATTTTTTCATTTTATATACTTTACTTTTACATTTTTTTCTCTTTCATCGAATTACACGTGTTGTTTTGATTTGCAATTATCTATTATCTTAGTTTCTTTATTCAATCGATAATATTTTTACAATTGTTACTTTTTCTAGAGATGCGTATACAAAGGAAGCAATTTAAACTATTGTATTATAAAAAGGAAAGATATCTTTTAAAAAATTTTTAAAGTTATAAATTAAATACTTACTGTCGGTTATTACAACCACGTCTTGAATAGAAATAATTGATATTATAAAATATTATGCATTAGTATTTATCATCATAAAAATTCATGTGTTACTCGACCGATATATCAATGTAACGAAAAATGAAAAGAAATATTAATTTGAATGTATTTAGCTCTGTTGCAGATCACGCGATCCAGATGTTCGTTTAACGAACGAATTCTTATCGCTCGTGAGATCTTTAACACTTCCGGAAATTTGAGCCATTCCACAAGAGAAAAAAAAAGAGTCAGTGGTCGATGACAAAGTCATCACCAATCGCTCGACGGCTGGACCGTCGATGCGTTCAATCGGACGATTAACGCGTTCATCTTTTTCGTGAATAAAAAAAATATATGTATATATAATACGCCGAAGATTAATTGTTTAACCCGGAGTCGTATTTTATTATAACAAGTGAGTAGACACAACACAATTCAATGCGTATTCGTATATTTAATAATTATATTTTTATATTTTCATTGAGTCATTGCCTTACCGATTTAACAATGTATATACTATAGATTCCGTTATTATAAAAAGTTGACGTTAAATATTCATTGCGATTATGAGTGTTGCGTAAATTAAATTAATTTATTTCTCTTAAATACTCACGATATTTTCTAAGACCTCGATAAAACCAGATAATATTTTAGGTTAGAGGCTATTTTTTTTAATTATTTAAATTAACGCGCATAATTTATATTATTTGATATTGTAACTGTTTTCTACGTAGATTTGAAGGATCTTCTCGATCATTTATGGACATGTTTACGATATATATATATATACATTTTATAATGAAATTTTTTACGATGTTTTATTATTTAATTGCACATTACTTCGCACGATGACGCGAGTGGTGCGCGGTTATGTATTAATTGTGCATTATAATTTAAAACTCGGGTACTTTCGATGTAATTGCATTTTCAAAGTTACTTACGCACGAATGATTAATTTTAAATATTGGACTTTTATACGTACTGCTTTTGTTTTACCGAGACGCGATAAATATCAATTGCCATGTTCGAAATGTATTGCATATCATTTTCTTGTAAATTTCAGAAATGTATCTCGAGGAAATTGTAGCGCAGAAGGCGGTGGAACAAACAGGTAACTTATGTAAAAGATAATTTATTTTAAAAATACAATAATTTTTTTGAACGGTACTTAAAATATACTATATTTTGTCTTCGAGCAATTTTTCAAACTTTCAATTGAGTAATATATATATGAAAATGTGTAACGAACAAAAGTATCAATGAAAAAAAAAAAATTGATTATATTCAAAGTTTACGCACAGATGGTTATTATATTACATTATAATTCGAAATTATTATAGTACGTAATTAAAAAATGAAGAGTGAATAAAAATGATCATACAGATCGTATTACTGTAAATATCGTTTTTGTCTTAATTTCTACAGGTTTCGGGAAATTCAATTTGAAAATCGCCGTAGTATCCGCGCTGATCTACATGAATTGTGCATTTTGCATCACGAGCATTGGTTTCGTCGTACCCACTGCCGCCTGCGATTTCCAAATGACTACCATTGACAAAGGTCGTATTAACGCTGCTCCTATGTTAGGTACGACATATTATTTTTCTCTCTTTCCCTCTCTCTCTCTCTCTCTCTCTCTTTCCAACTCTTGTTAAACAATTACGTTATTCAACAATGTGGATTTCGTGCCGGTAGTTTGCTGTATAAAACATATGCTGCAAATATTATTCGGTCAAGTTATTAGATTTTTTTTTCAAATAAATATTACTAAAGTTACGGTTTTAAAGTTAAACGATGTTACGTTGCGCAGGATTAGCTTTTGTCGTTTTATTTTCAACTCGATGTATGTAGAAATGAATTTTTCAAATTTTAGCAAATTTGTAAATTAATGACATCAAGCAATTTTTTTTATCTCCGCTGATTAAATATTTAACGGTAATCTGTATAATTACTCGCACGCAGTATAATTATTTTGATATGCCGGTGACTGAGAAAATAACGGAAAAATAAATGTTGAATTGAAAGATTCGAATGCGACTTACTTAAATGGTTTGCTGAATCCGTATCTAACTCTATTGAATAAGTAGTTTTTGTTAAACTAAGAAAAAAGTTGTAATAAACCGATTGTGTTAGCGAGCAATCGAGAGGCCGCACTCTTGACAAATCACAAAAATTTCTATGTTACGTATGTAGGTCGAGTTTCTAAAGGTTTATTAATATTCATAACAACACTGTTAAATTTTTCCAAAACTTTAAGTACATTTTACTATATACAACATAGTATAGTCCTTATAATTTTGACACAAATCGTTACAATGATACTCATAATAATAATACAAATTTTGAAAAATGTTCTAATCGTATTAAAATCTCGGATTAGATTTTAAATTATTTATTTGTGAAACGTTAATATATGTTTAATGTTTAACGGAATATTGAGAATCACAAGTTGGACGTATCTTCTTATCTCTTTACCTTTGAAAAGACTGTTCTGATAATAAATTGTACAGTACAAAAATATTTTGTCATTTTAAACTAACATTTGATAAATTAAATTTTTGTATCTATAAGCGTTATATTTTAATCTATTGTGCGAAAAACTTACTTGTTTGTCGATTTTTCATTCTTTTTTCATCGCTTTTTTATGTTCATCTTTAAAAAAACTGTTCTAATTATAAAGTGGCCATTGGGTAAAAATTGTATTATTTAATATATAAGGTTATTACATATTTAGTATAAGGTTATTACATATTTAGTATATAAGGTTTTTACATAGAAACTCCACATATCGAAATTTAAAATTGAAATAATTTAAATAATTTTAGAGCGATAAAGCTATAAATAGGAGCATATACTCGTTGTATTATGAAAAGGATAGCCTATATAATTTCAGGAAAATAAATAAAAAATTATCGGAGTTTTTAAACTAACATTATTACATTAATTTTATTTCCTGGGCACGAATTTTTTGGGTAGCCATTAAAAAAATAATCATTAATTTGTTATTATCAATTTATTCTAAACAATTTAAAATATTGATATTTTCGTATATCGAAAACAATTTCGTTATTATTATTATTATAGACAATTTTAATACAAAAATGTTTGTATCATATTTTTAGTCAAGTCATAATATTTAATTAGAGAAAAAGATCTTAAACCTTATGTCTTGTAAATTATGATGAAAATTCGTGGAAAGTAAGTGTAAAAATTTGAGTAAACTACAGCAATAATAGAGTTTCTACCCGAAACATAAAATTATATTGAATGAAAATAAAAGTAAATTTAATACCCAATACGCAGTTTTATCTCTGTAATAACTATATGGGAAACTAGATCGTACAACCGTCACATATCGATGAATCACTTAATGCGATAAATTACTTAAATCTCTTACAAAGTCTGTAATGCTATAGTTCTATAAAGAATTGTTTAACTTAAGTAAAATAAATTTGCCACTAGGGTAGAATTAAATTCCACTTGATCTATATAAAATAGGTATATATTTTCAATTAAAATAAGTAAATAAAATGTTTATTTTCTTTCTTTTTTTCTCATTGATTTCGTCATTTATTAGAATCAAATCAATTGATTCATAAGACTTACACATCAATTTATGAGGTATTATTAAATTTATAAAAATTACTTTCTACATATTTACACTAATTACATATATATTTGACGCAGAAAAACGCTGAAAAAATTTTTGCCCTAACCGGGAATCGAACCCCGCAACGCACGCACCAAACGCAAACGCTCTATCCACTAAGCTAACGCAACGCTTATATATACAAATGTTTGGAACTTGTATATACAGATCATCTCTGTATTAATATCTTAATAATTGTTATTTACTCTTTGATCTAAATACATAAGATGTTAGGCAGTAATTAACTAATTTAAATAGTGATGGTCTTGATCTTGACGATGTCTACTAAAGAAATATCTTCTTCATTTTTTCTATATTATTATAATTTCTTAAAAGCGTATGAATACTTTTATAATACTTATTTATACCCTAAAACATAATATATTATTTTGCTACTATATGTAAAAGGGCATTCTTCTAATATAAATTTATTTAAAAATAAATAAATAAATAATACTAATTTTTAAATTCAAACTATTTATTTAAAAATAATATAGAAAGTTTCTAGGTATCTACTTCACTTAGCAAGTCACAATCAAAGGAACAAGCTATTAAAACAGCATTAAATTCTTTTTGACTATTTTTATTCTGATATTTAAATATTATAAATATCTTTTGAAAAAATTGGTTTTAAAGATGAAAATAACACAAAAACAATCGAGTGACCGACACTTAAAACTTTTAAATATAATTTTTTTTCAAATTTTCTATTCATATTTAAAGAAAACTTTTAGACTATCGTAACGTTAAGAACGCAAAACTATTTCTAAATAAAAAAAATTTTTGAAAAAATAATAACACTATTGTGTATCATTATACACTGAGAAAAATTTTAGATTAAAAATTACTATAGTTTCTAGTAAAGAAGTCACAGACTGACAAACTGAGAAAAATTAGTGTGGTTTACAGTAAAAATTACTATAGATTATAATAAAATTTACTATAATTCTTGTAATATTTACTATAACTTTTCTATATTTTAATATAAACTATAGTAATTTTTCCCAGTTTGTCAGTCTGTGACTTCTTTACTAGAAACTATAGTAATTTTTAATCTAAAATTTTTCTCAGTGTAATATCCAATATATTCTGTATATTGGAATTGGATCAATTTAACACATTAATTAAGATCAATCTAATAAGTTAATTATTAATCTAATATACGACAGTTAGCATCAATCTAAGGTATTTCAAAAATTCAATCTATTATATTATAATCTATTAGATTAATCATGCAACTGAACTTAATAATTCAAAATTCAATTGCTTAGATTAGTTTTCAAACGAAAAACTTAAGAGCATAGTTAAGAAACAGCAGCTATTATTTATAACCATTTTCTAGCAAATATGTAAAATACGACGTGATTGTCAAATAACAGGGATCTTCAAGAATCTGATAAATGTAACTATAATATAAAATTAAAAATCTGATATGAAAGAAGCTTACAGAATGATTATATTGAAATATTGAGTTTTGAATAACAAATTCATAAAAATCTCTTTTCGTTGGTATAACGATTGGGTGATAACAATCGAAGTTGACTTACGTGTCTACTCAAAAATCTCAATAAGTCGGGGATTAAAAATATTGAAAGAAATTTGTAAATGATATTCAGAGCAAATATAATCTTAAAAATTAAATCTATAAATACTTAAATTCCAAATTGATAATGATACTAATTTTTGGGTACACCACATCTTTTTAATGAAATGAAATTGTGTTCAGGTATGGTTTTTGGTTCTGGAATCTGGGGCTACTTCGCTGATCTGAAAGGTCGAAGAATGGCACTTCTGATATCTCTTGCAATTCAATTCATAGTGGACGCTTTGGCATCAGTGGTTCCCAGTTATTGGACTTTTGTATTTCTCAAGTTCCTCAGTGGCATTGGGTAAAAAATTACTCGTTAAGAGTGCTGGTTTTCAGTGCGTCAGTGCCTCTTAGTCTGAAAAAAATGTTCTTTATGGTATCTACCTTATTCGTCAAAGTTAGATAAGAGACAATTATATTTTCCAACATGTAAAATGATATAAAGATTAATTTAACAATTATTACGATGGTACCAATTCAGTTTGTCATATTATCATTTATATCTTATTTATTTCAATCTTTATATCATTTTAAACTAGGGTTGGGTAAGTAGTCGCCAACCACTCATTGTCGAATAGTTTTTCACTATTCGATTGTAAAGCTTAAAAAGCAAATTGATTTACATGACAACATTGTATATGGTATTTTTATAAATATATATATATGAGTGGTTCTCTGTGACTTCGAAGATGAAAAAAATAAATATTGCTATAACTGTGGGAATATGTTTTAGAGGTATCCAGTAGTTCTCCTGAATTTTTTCAGATTTTTTCTGGGCCATTATTTTAAGTTACAGAGAGTCAAAGTTGACATTTTAGCACTTTTTTGCATTATATGCCCATTTTCATGAATTTTTAGCTCCCAGGGGATGCATTTTTCACTAAAAACATAAGTATGACTTTTTTTGTAAAATTTTCCGAACTTTTCATTAAAAATACTTTTAAAGGCATAAATGTATGCTGTCACACTCTTGTAAGCCATTTAAACCTTAAATAGTGAAAATCAGCAATTCTGCTCCGGACTCTGGTAACCTAATACTGTCTAAAAGATGTCTTTTTATAGTCAGAAACTGCCTAAAAATTTCCAGAGTGGGTCTAAATCATTAAGATCACTTATGGTCAAAATATCCGGGAAAAGTGCCCGAAATATTAATAGAAATGTATATTTGTTGCCTTATAACGATGAATCTATTAGCATGATCATTGCAAAAAAATTTGTGCACTTACCTTGGAGTGGTAGAAAAGTATCTTTACTTGTTTCAGTATCCATCTAATCCCCTGTAAGCTGCTAAAAATACAAATATTATTATACAAATGTAAAAAATTAATTTTTAAACATTTATAATGCTGAATTTTTAGTTTTACATCCCTTACAAGAATTATAATACTATTCTGAAGGATTACTATAAAAGTATCAACATTATTATTATTATTATTCAGCAATACATTGTTTAGATTTCACAAACTTGTCACTGTCACGTTATCATATTATTCATTATAATTATGTATCCGATTTATTTATATATCTTTTGTATTAAATACGTATATTCAGTTATTGTAATAATGATGTTTATATATTTATAGTAATCCTTCAGATTAGTATTATAATTCTTTTAAGGGATGTAAAACTAAAAATTCAGCATTATAAATGTTTAAAAATTAATTTTTTACATTTGTATAATAATATTTGTATTTTTAGCAGCTTACAGGGGATTAGATGGATACTCAAACAAGTGAAGATACTTTTGTACCACTCCAAGGTAAGTGCACAAATTTTTTTGCAATGATCATGCTAATAGATTCATCGTTATAAGGCAACAAATATACATTTCTATTAATATTTCGGGCACTTTTCCCGGATATTTTGACCGTAAGTGATCTTAATGATTTAGACCCACTCTGGAAATTTTTAGGCAGTTTCTGACTATAAAAAGACATCTTTAAGAAAGTATTTGGTTTCCAGAGTCCGGAGCAGAATTGCTGATTTTCACTATTTAAGGTTTAAATGGCTTACAAGAGTGTGACAGCATACATTTATGTCTTTAAAAGTATTTTTAATGAAAAGTTCGGGAAATTCTACAAAAAAAGTCATACTTATGTTTTTAGTGAAAAATGCATCCCCTGGGAGCTAAAAATTCATGAAAATGGGCATATAATGCAAAAAGTGCTAAAATGTCAAGTTTGACTCTCTGTAACTTAAAATAATGGCCCAGAAAAAATCTGAAAAAATTCAGGAGAACTACTGGATACCTCTAAAACATATTCCCACAGTTATAGCAATATTTATTTTTTTCATCTTCGATGTCACAGAGAACCACCCATATATATATATATATATATATATATATATATATATATATGGGTGGTTCTCTGTGACATCGAAGATGAAAAAAATAATATTGCTATAACTGTGGGAATATGTTTTAGAGGTATCCAGTAGTTCTCCTGAATTTTTTCAGATTTTTTCTGGGCCATTATTTTAAGTTACAGAGAGTCAAACTTGACATTTTAGCACTTTTTTGCATTATATGCCCATTTTCATGAATATATATATATATACCAACTAACGCTCAATAAAAAAGTATTCCGAAAGTATTTGACCGAATACTTTTTTAATACCGAGTATTTGTAGAAAGTATCCGATTGAATACTTTTCAAATACCGCTTAGCAATAATTGTTAAATTAATTAAATTTTATATAATTGTAACTTTCATTTTTAAGAAGATTTTAACATTCATTGCGAAAACAGTATATAAAGAAGATATGTATGTATAACATGAACTGAATTACACTAGATCAATTAACGAACATTACACACTACAAATTTTATTGATTTTTTAAACAAAATTCCAATTTTTAATTCGGCTACAAATTTGCTCCATTCTAACGGATTTAAGCGTATTTTTTTTAAATTATATTTATTTTGTCTCAGATTTGTATTACACTTAAATTTAAATGTTAATATTTAATTGTTTAGAAGTTACAAGACTTTAAATTAAAGTGTTTTTTTGTAGATCTTGCTTTAATAGCATATAACTTTTGAAAAAACGATTATAACGGTCTACGCTTTGGCTTTCTTTATATTTTTATATTAGAAAACATATGCTAGAAGGTGTGCACGATCCTTTTTCCAAACATACGATGATTTTCTTGTCAGTTGGGTACCTAATTATAATAAAAAGGAATTAATTTCTTTAAGGGGATGTCGGATTTAGAATATGGTCAACTTTAATATTTTTTATAAACAAAAGAATACATTTTTGAAAAAATCCTGACCAATAATTACCAACCGAAAATTGTTTATTCAATTATTATTAAAAAATTTATTTTTTCTTAAAAAATCGAAACGTCATGCCCATACTTTTGTTTAAAACTACCCATATGAATTTTTTCAGATTTTTAATTAAATTTTTTAAATACATTTTTTATATTGAAAAATGTAGATCCCTGTAACTTGCATAAGACATCCCGTTAATAAAAGCATGTATGAAAATGTATGTATGTACACACATTCCGATAATGATAAATTTGATGATTATACCAGATCTGCCGGATATTATTCACTTGTAACAAAAAAACCTCTAATAGCAAGGAAAATATTAAAAATAGAATTAGAACTTTTCTGGAAGAGTCAAACTTGCAATTACTGCATTACTTTTTCTTTCAATTACTGATATCCACATATAGAAACTTTATTTTTTAAATGCAACACAAGCTTATGTTCCTCAGTTTTGACCAAATCAAGATAATGAAGCTTCTTTTTTTTAATCCAATCTACTTGATCTCAGTTTTTTTTGGATATAAGTTTGGAAACCTATATTTATTTGTTTCCGACTTATAAGCGATCAAAGTCAAAGGTTTTTTCGACGAGATACTTCGTTATTTGCTTGTATCTATCGTAAAAACGAGCGTTACAGTCTAAAACTCTGGGCTTCTTTATATTTTTATAGTAGTACACATATTCTAAAGTTTGGTAAACATCCGTTTCCCGGAGATGTGACACTCTCCTGGTGAGTAATCTTATATACACGATTACATACATCCATACATCCATACATACATTTTAGAGAGGGTCTTAAATGAATTCTAATACGCATAAATTTCTCTTACAACCCATTATCTAGTATATTTTGATGCATCACACATTTTGCGATGATGAAAATGTAAGGCTCTCCCGTGCAACGGTCGTGCCTAAAAAACATACCAAAGTTAGGATAAGATCCGTTTCCCGGAGGCCTAAGTATACTTACTTTGCTAGTTTTCATGATCTAGCTGTAGCTAAATATTATAAGGAACATTTTTGTCAGACTAAAGATCCCTGATGTCCTGCGAGGAGTGCTGATAATGATTAAATATTATTTTTCTGTAATTTCTTCATTTACTTATTTATTTATTTTTTAGTGTTACCGGCCAATTATCAATTATATTCGCGTACGCCGGTGAGTTTCAACCAACGAAATATAGGAACCAAATATTATCGTGGATGGAACTTTCGTGGGCTATAGGCGTGATTGCTGTTGCGCGTAAGTATTGCAATTTTCCACCATGTTTTGATCAATTCATGGTGAAAACCATCATTTTTTACCAGAGTATATGCAAAATTGTTACGTACGATAAACACCAATTTCTTTTGTTCCATTTCAGTGCTCGCTTGGGCAGTGATACCGTTGTCCTTTGAGTACAAAATCCCAGAGTTCTACTTTAGCTCGTGGAATCTGTTCGTGTTGGCCAGTGCGTTGCCTGCGTTGCTGGTCGGTTTGTGGTTGCTCACCCTTCCGGAGACACCGAAGTACCTCGCTGAAAACGGTCAACGCGAAGAGCTTCTCAAAGTTCTTCAACGTATGTTCATGGAAAATACTGGGAAAACTGCCGAACAATTCAAGGTAAGGTTTCCCCATTCCAGACATATTTAACGTAAAAAATATTAATAATGAAAACATTATACAATTTTTATAAAATATGGGGTTTAATAAAAATCTGGTCCTACGAAACTTTATACAAAAATTTTAACTTTATACAATTATAGTATAATTAACGTAACGCATATTAATAATAGTTTTTATATACATAATTTTTATTCTTTTGTTCTTTAAAAGAATTAAGTGTTCACCGTATATATAAATGTGAACACTTACAAGTTTTCCATCAATTCATTCTACAGGAATTATATATGTATCGTGATAAGCTATTATATATATATGCTAAAATCAATATTTACATACATATGTACACCTGACATTCCTCATTTGATAAAACGGATTGTTTAACGACGGCGAGTAACATCTTATTCAAAGATATAAAATACTAAATTTTACTAAATAAATCATCTTCTCAAAAAATGTTAAAATTTTTTCTAGTTTTTTGTGCTTTTTATAAGATTTATTATTTCAATTGTTTATTATAGTTAACACCAAATTATTGAACATGATAATGAAATAAAAATTATGTTGTATAAATGAACTTTATAAAAACTGTTATAAAATTTTTGTAAATTTTTTTACGTTACTTTTTTTTCCACAACATAAACACTGCTTACAAAGTTTCTTAAATAACAAACCAATGTAAAAATTAACGATTGAAATGCATGATCTGTAATAGGAGAAACTATCGACGTGTCCACTGCCGTCTGTGAGTGCTTTGGTAAATGCGGAGAGTTCCGAAGCTGAAAAATTATCGGAGAAACGTGGCTCCCTCACGAAAAAGGAGAAACTCAAAGAATTGTTGAGCAGCTCGAAGATTCAAGCTAAGACCCTGGTTAGAAAACCGTACGCTAAGCGTCTTTGTCTTACTGGATCGATCATGTTCTGTATGACGTCAACTTATTATTCCCTTATGACTTGGTTTCCCGAGCTTTTCCAACGTTTCGCTGCATTCGAACGAATTTTCCCTGATGAGTTTGCAAGCGTTTGCACAGTATCTCAGAGGCTCGCTTCGTCTAACGAATCTATAAGCGTACGTATTTATTATTTTGTATCATCTGCCATGTTACGCTATGTTTTTTATACACACGCAACGCAATATTAAACACAGAGATAATTTTTACCGTGATTATTTTAAAAATTACCGTAGCACGGTAAAAAAGAAAGTTTTGATATTTCTTTAAAAATATTATGACTTAATTTAGGTTAATTTATTTCTGACAACTGGTACGAATCCTATTTACCATGCTGTCACGGTAATTTGTAATAAAAATAAAAAGGAAACATTCTCTCGGTGTATATTAATAATATAAATGTAGGTTAGAATAATCAATATTGTAGATAATAATGAAAGTAATACACGTAATTCATTAAACTTCAGATTCAGGAACTCATCGACCCCTTTGGCTGTGACATCCAGATAGACACGAGTGTATACGTGAACTCGCTATGGTTAGGCGCTGCTTGTCTTCCTTGTGCGATTCTTCTTCCACTTACAGTAGATCGTCTTGGTTATCGCATTTACTTACGTATGTTTTCAGTCAATTTTTCTTTTTATACACGCGATCATTTTATCTATATCCGTAATCTATGCATAATATTACGTGCAAATTACGTAACTATACGTGTCGATTGATTGTTCAAACCAATGATATAATAATGTCAATAATGAAGAACCAAATAACTCGAAAGATCTACGTTTTCGTAGCAGCGATTTAATTTAGGAAAATTTATTAAAAAATTTTTTTAAATATATTAATAAGTTTGCTATAAATAAATCTAACGAAGGGGGTTTCTTCTTTGGGTCACGGATATTGTTGTAACTTTGGGAACTGTTTTCTCGTATACAATTATGAAAATATTCATATGAAATTTAATCTCATAGACTGTTTGACGAAATTTATAAGCAGTTGATCAATTATTGTAAAAAGAATATGCTTCCGTTTACTCACTGATAACTCGGAAACAATTAGAGGTAGATATACTCATACGCGAATCTATCAAAAAGCTGAGATCAAGTAGATACGATTGGGTATAAATTAAGCTTAAATATTTCAATTTGGTTCAAAGATTATTAAAGAAATACGAATAAGAAAAAATATTCTTAATGCCTAAATTATACTTCTTCCCAAACTCTTAATCAAGTTGAAGTATCTAAGCTTAGTTTATATAGAATGTCGGACTCAGAAAAAGGTCATTTTTTAATATTATTTTAAAAACAAAAGAATAAATTTTTTAAAAAATCCTAAACACCATGTGTTTAGGCATGTTCTAAACAGTATACTCAAATTTTTTCAGAGTTTTGAATCTGTAATTTAATTCTGATTTTTGAGTTGAAAATTCATGCCTTTTTAGACGAATAATTACCGACCGAAAATTGTCTTTTCAATTATTATTAACAAATTTATTTTTTCTTAATAGATCAAAATGTCATACCTTCGCTTTTGTTTCAAACCACCTATATGAATTTTTTCAGATTTTTAATTCAATATTTCCAATATAATTCTAATGTTGAAAGGTGTAGATCCCTGTAACTTGGGTCCGACATATTCCCGTAAGCACTGAAACAAAGTAAAAAAATCTAGGGAATTCTCTGCACAAATCGATGCGACTGTTGAAATGTTTAACGGCAAACCGTTAAGAGGGTGGCATACCTGATGAGTTACCGACCGAGTAAAAAAGATTAATTATTCCATTTTTTTTTGCAAATATACAATTTTATGCAAATCCTAAATTTAGAAGCACAAGATAATTAAATAATAAGTAATTCTATAAAGTTTCAGGTCAATATAAAAAAGACACCCTAAAAAATTTCTGACCGAAAAATCAGGAATAATCGTAAATTTTCGATGCAGAAATTTTTTAGGGTGTCCTTGTTGTATTAACCTGGTACTGTGTAGAATTATTTATTATTTAATCATCTAGTGCTTCTGTATACGGGTTTTGCATAAAATTGCGTATTTTTTTAAATAAATGCAATAATTAATCTTTTTTGCTCGGTCGGTAACCTATCGACCTTCGTCCAACAGCCTATCAAATCGAATTTTATATGAATTCTTTTGTATTTATGTACACAGTTCCTAAAATTTGATTGAAAATTCGTGACCCGGAGGTTGAAAGTTCTCCTAGTAAGATCATAACTGTATTTAGGTATTAAACATATTTCAAACTTTTTTTTCTACGAGAAGATACGATTATGCCATTCCGATCGATCAATAAAATTTATGAAGCTTTTTAATAAGTACACATAAATAAAAACAATACAGTGAAAAAACATGTCATGGAATTGAACTTGATTTCCATAAATTTTCATATATTCTGAGTATTAACTACTTGAAAAGTAGATTAAAATCTTCAATCTAATAACCTTAATACCCGAAATCTGAGATAAAAACCGTTTCAACGCCTAGTATGAATTGGATGCGTAGTTTTACTGGCACGTTTATACTTTTAAACAATTTTCCAAACAAGATTTTCACTACTGAGATAAAATAGATACATTTTTAAAAAAAGTACGTTCAAATCCGTTAAAATGGAGCAGAGTTATAGCCGAATTAAGAATTTAAAGAAATTTAGCTTAAAAAATCAATAAAATTTGTACTGCTCAATTTTGTTTAAAATTGCTTCTAATTCTTAATTTGGTTATAACTCTGCTCCATTTTAACGGATTTGAACGTACTTTTTTAAAAATGTATCTATTTTATCTCAGCTTTTCAGTAAACTTTGGTTTGAATGTCAATATTAGATAGGTCAGAAGTTATAAGCGTTTAAAGGAAAGTCTCTTTTTTTTGGAAATTTTGCTTTAACAGCGTATAACTTTTGAAAAAACGATTGTTAGAGTCTGCGGCTCTGGCTTTTTTCATATTTTTATATTAGAAAACATATACTACAAGCTGGGCACGATCCGTTTCCCAAACATATGAGGGTCTCCTTGTAAGTTACATGTAGATTACATGTATATTCACGCTCAATTTACTAAACGTAATTTATGTATAATCTATAGATAATTTTTTTATAGACTATCTGTATCATTAAATGTAAACGTTTTAGAATTTTTCAATTTTTTTAGATTGTTTAATGAATTGTACGAAATTTTCGAAAAATATTGCTGGTACATTCGATTATCCGTTTATATGACTATTCGATGACATACTGTTACGTTTGGGAGATATGACGTTGAATTTATTATTCGTCAGGTGTATTATTGCTTCAAAATACGTCAAAATCAATGGATCTCCGTTAATCCGGTGTAATACGATTAGTATACATTGTCGATGATTTCGGGCGTATTATTGACATCTATTTTCAAAGGAAAAAACATATTTTTTCGAAATATACTCGCATAATTACATAGAATAGTCGAATCGTCGAAACAGACTTTCTTTGTTTTTTTCTAAATTATTATTATTTTAATTAAACATTTAGTATCCATCACTAAATTTTTTACACTATATGCAATTATGTGAATATATTGAAAAAATTTTAATAAAAATAAATTGACAACTGTTTTTAATAATCTTTAATAAATCGTTTCTCTTCCGCAGTTTTCACGGCGACGATATCCTGCGGTGTAACGATAGCGTTCTTCTTCGTCAAAACGTCAATGCAAAATTTAATACTTTCGTGCATCTTCGAGGCGTTCACCTCGTTGAACATTAGTGTTATCTTTTGCTTGCTTGTCGAACTCTTCCCAACGAATCTAAGGTAAGCTTCTTGCAAACGTCATATATACATCTTACAGAAAAACCCTATACGAAAGATATAGTTAAATTTAAAGAGTGCGATTTTAATTAAAATTGGTGAATAAGCAAACAAAAAAATCGATAATTTGATCTATCGTAAAATCTGATAAATAATTGCACAATAAATCCACGTCGAATAAAAAAGAAATTAGTATCATTGAAATCGATGAAGATCAATCGAATGAACTCTTTAAACTCTAATAAAAAATATTTAAATGTCAGATTACTATTGCGTTCGTGGCACATACGTATACTAACGATATAAATCCTCGTAAATTTTATCCAGGAAATTTTTTAGTGAACTATTATTATATTAATAGGAACTGAAAAGATACGTTAAAATGCAGGTTAATCGTGTAATATATACGTATAAAAATGCAGAAGGTAGATATATTCTAATGACATTGTTTCTCTCTTTATATACAAGTGTGTGATTTCTATTTTAACGATAAACTTGGATTCACTAGCGATAGCGATAATAAAACAGAAAAAAAAACCAGCCACCGGATGATGTGATATGACTAAGAACGAGGAATTCCTCGGTTGTCCAAGTTTGATAAGGAATGTATACCACTTTACCGTCTTTTCCTTACCGTTCATTCGAGTGTGATTTTATTAAATCTTACGAAATACACTTGATTTTCCTGCCTTTGTGTGCGTATATATATATATGTGTGACATGTATACGTGTATGTGTACGTATATATACACGCGCGTGTCTATATATTAATGCGCGGACGGGATATAAATAAACCACTCGAGAAGTGTTGTTGTTATTATTATATACCCCGATACTGTTTGGTTTCATATCGATGAGTTATTTGTGCATTTGTGGACTAATAATCTTCAGAAGGAAAAATATTCCGCTGCTAATGGAGTCGCATAGGTGATACATATTTATTATTCTTATTTTTTTCCATCGATATTAGATTTTTTGTTTCTTATCGGTGTTTCTTATATGTAGATTTGAATACCTATCTATACGTTTAATTATATTGTACTACACTCATACGAATCGGAATAATCGATGGTAGATTTAAATGATATTTTTCTAATAATAGAGATTTAATTCGAATGTAAAGATTAGTCGGATATCTTTTCACGTCAAACGTGAGATTAACGGTAATTAATTTAATTTTCCGTCTATCGTCGTATCCATTTTGTGATTTCGCGTGTAGCAAGTTATTTACAACGTGTTGTACGTCAGTGTCATTAACATTCATTCGATTATTTGATAGAGAGAACTAAAAAACTTCTTTCATGTTCTATTGGCTGACCTGTGGTAATCTTTATCACTTGAGGTACACATACAAAATGTATACCTCGAATTGTAACTATATATAAATGTTGTAGTAAAATTGACGATGTTATTGAATAATCGAGAAGTAGAGTTGATAGAAATTATGAATTTGTTCATATAAGAGCAATTGACAGTGTATATGTATGTTAAATATTCCCAAAACTTGTAGTAGATTGTTTCTATACAATATAGTAATTTTTATAATTTCTGTCAATTTTGCCTCTCGATTACTCAATAACATTGTCATATTTACTGCAACATATTTCATCGTACAGATGTAATATACACAGTTCTTTTAACGGTGATTAAAATATTATATTGAAACATTATTTTTTCACGGTGCAGGAAACAAATCTTATTTTTAAGCGCATTCTGAAAATAATATATACGCTGAGAAAAGTTGCTTCAAAGAAATGGTGTATTTGCCATTGTCTTAAAATCTTTACTTTGCGACAAATGTCAATTTCTTAACTATTAAGAAATATTCCTTAATAAAAAAGTAATCAATTGAAACCTAATATTGTTTACTAATAGATATAAATTTTAAACTTATTTATAAAGTTAAGATTATTATTAACGTAAGGAATATACTTTCAGATCATACTGAACACATAAATATATTTAATTACGCCAATATACGAGAATTAGGTAGACATACTTATATCATTAATGCATATATAATATTTACTATGAAGTTCAAAAAGTCGTTGACTCCGTCTAGCGGCGCGTCAAAAGATTACCCTTATGATGCATTATATTAATAATAATACTTCATTTATTACGTATTAATAAAGAACGTTTTAATTAAGACAAAATTATACAATCGTTTTTAACCAAAAATTCAAGTCACTGAATTCCGTATTCTAATCCACATTTCTTAACAATTAAGAAATATTCTTTGACTCAAAGAATCTCTTTTCTCAGTGTACTATTATATTACTAATAAGAGCAAGACAGATTTGGTGTTTCTATACTATAGAATGTATCCAAAATAAAACTTAACCCGAACTGTACTGGATAAAAAGCTGTCGTTTACTTGTTTACGTAATCTAATCCAATAAGTATTTTATACAAAGTGCAAGAATCAGATTGATAATTTCGATCATAACGGATAATTTGTTTCGTGTTTTATTTCAAAATTAACACGGTAGCAGTAAAATTTTTATCTAAAATATTTAGGTACTTTTTAGAACGAATTTTCTCTTAGTGCATTAAAATTGACAACTTTAATCATCAGTTCATAATATTTTTATAGAAACACATTTATATAGTTCATTTACTATTAAGGGGAGTCCGTACCGATAGCTTCAAAAATTCGCCACCCGAAATTTTGCGAGCAAAAATGGCGCTGCCGTCAAATAAGCTGAGTTCATATTCGACAACAATTTTGAACAATTAAAAAAAATAGAGTCTTTACCACACAAAATCAAAGTTGAGCGCCATAGCTATTGATATAATGATTAATTACATATTACTTAGCTGATCGAAAAGTCAGTATTTTCGACGAATAGTAATAAGTACGAAGTGACTTCGGTATGTGTTCTCAGAATTGATTCGTACTTATCACCATCCGTCGAAAATACTGACTTTTCGATCAGCTAAGTAATATGTAATTAATCATTGCATCAACAGCTATGGCGCTTAACTCTGCTTTTATATGGTAGAAACTCTATTTTCTTTAAATGTCCATAATTATTGTCGAATAGGAACTGAGCTTACCTGACAGCAGCGCCTCTTCTGATCGCAAAATTTCGGGTGGCGGATTTTTGAAGCTATCGGTACGGACTGCCTTTAAGGGGATGTTAATAATTTGTTATAATATAACCATCGAAGCGATTTATCGATTGAGAAATGTAGCACTGATTTTACAAATTTAATTTTTTGTATGAAAATTTAAGTAAAATCATGAGAACACTGAACTTCGTTACGATGCAATCTATGATTGTATAAAGTTCCAAGGTAATTGGTGCCGTAGCTAATTACTTTAAAAATATTGTTTAACATTAATTTAGAATGATTCTGATGGTTAATATAACGAGAAGTATTGTTTTTAGACAAATAATAATTTTACATTAAACTCATTTTGTTGCAATGTAATATGTGGTTGTGTAAAATTTTAAGATGATTCGTGCAATTAAATAGTTTACGAAAATAATTGGCTGAAACATTTTTCAACCTCAGTAAAGATTGAGTTAAATCTTTAAAAGAATTAATCTCACAAATCATTGCACCAATCACTTTGAAATTTTACACAATCATATATAGATGGCATCGTTACAAAGAGGAATGTTCTCGTGATTTTATTTAAATGTTAAAATAAAAAGTAAATATTAAAATAGTTATAAAAATAAAAATAAATATCTCTCTCGAGTAATATAAACTATATAAGTGGAACTGCTAATATTGATATACGGAATATATTGTAGGTATATATAGTTTACATGATTGTAAATGAAATTGATTTTTCAATTAATTGATTAAGAAGTCACTCAAGTTGTGATTTTTTTTATTGTTATCTTGTTTAGTTTCGAGGATAACGATTCATCTAGATTAGTTTTGTTTACATTAATCAATTTTTCTTAATAACGTTATCATCGTCTATATAACATACTCGAGTAATCAATATTTTTCTTATTGCGCGTGGAATATTAAACACAGTAAATGTATACACGGAGAGAAATAATTAGTAAATATTACAAAGCAGTTTGGTAAAAATTCCTAAACTCTCAAGTAATGTGGTAACAAACTGCGAATCTCGTAATTTTTACTAGACTAAATTGTAATTTTAATTTTTTTGTTTAACATCAGAAAAAAAATTTTATTTCTCCCATATTATTTATTTTTGAGTTTATGTATATTATTCGAGTGTTATGGATATTTTAAATATTTAAATGAAATTTAATTAGTGAAAAAAATTCTGGATGTCATCGGGATCGAACCTGCGAAGTTTGGGTTGAGAACCCAAGTCCTTACCATTGCGCCACCGCGTCACTTGCATGTGTTTCATCGAATCGTCCTTTTAAAGTAAACAAACGAACGACGCGATTCCAATAAAAATTTTAACCTAAAGATCGCAACTTTATCGCTTCTTTTCGGTATCTCGTGCTGTACTGTTGTTTATAGAATTTCGTAAACAGTATAGGAAAAAATCAGAGTTAATAAAATTTACAAGCTTAATTGTAAAATTTAGTACGTTAACTCCACAAATTTTACTACATTTACTGTAAATTTTACTTAGCAGTTTGGTAATTTTTTCGGTTTTTTCGGTCTGTGACCACATTACTTGGGAGTTTAGGAATTTTTACCAAACTGCTTTGTAATATTTACTAAATATTTCTCTCCGTGTAGACTACGAGTTAATGTATATATTTTCCGCGATAAATTATATCATTGTAACGAAAATTTGTAACGCGCGCATAAATTCACTGAGGAATCAAATGCCCGTCGCGTGTTTTTCTTCTGGTTACATCGACTACCAATAGACCCGATTGTCAACCAGTCAATTTCAATTAACGCTTGATAAAATTTCAATCGACGTTTTGCCATTCGCCATATATTTTGCGGCGTTATTAATAGTGTTTGAATATTTTAATTGATAATAAAGTGCACGAAAGTACGAAATATAAAACGGATATAAAGAGAAAGAAAAACTGTTACATCTATCTCACGTGGTCAGTGACACAGACGATACGTATACAATACTAATGTACATTTGTATGTTCTGTTTCAGGGTAATGGCCACGGCTATCACGTTGTTTATCGGTCGAGTTGGTTCTCTCTTCGGCAACATGCTCTTTGGTTATCTCATCGACGATTACTGCACGGTGCTGATCATTGTTATGGCCGCTCAGCTGTTTCGTAAGTATACAACTATAGCTTCACGCTCTATACGCGCGTCAATTACATTATTATTTCTGTTTTTTTTTTCGTATAGTTATAATCGTACTTTTAAAATTACGTGTCGTTTATCTGGATAATACTGGATTCGATTGTTTTATTTCGCTGGTGCAGCCGTTCCTCCGAATCAGCATATTTGTTTCTTTTAATTTCGTAATATTTACGCGGCTGTATTCTCATTCGTTGTCAAACGCGTATTAATTTGTTAACAAAAACTTTGGATTTTTATCGTTACGATAATTAAATTGCTATCGTTAGATCCACGTGAAATATTAAAGAATAATTTTTAATTATTGATCGGGAAATTTAATATCGTTTACTCTCTAGTACAATGTGGATTAAAATGTAAAAAATTGATGACATAAAGGAAACGCTATTAAAGATAAGATCGTACAATGAAGTGATCTTACTAATTAATATAAACTTACAAATCAATATCGATTTAAATTAAAATACTCTGAACTATATAAATATACGATAAACTACTTGTACATGATAGATCGAATTGTCGTTACAAAATTAACTTTTAGTATATAAGATTATACTAATTTCGTATGGGATTGAAGCTTCTTACCTCACTGCAATGTTTTAATTATTAAATTAACACAATGTACAAGAGACATGTTTTTTTCCGTGTATATGAACATGTTTGATCAAGTGTTCATATTAAATTTTGATTCACCTGTATGTACATTATCTAATTGACTTCTTCTTTACACATTTGAGAACAAATATCCAAATTACACACGCGAATCGATATAGGCGTGTTTAATAAAAATTGACACAAAGCAGTTATGTATCACTTACGACAAAATTGAGTAAACGTGGGGACGTCAAACTCAATCAATAATTCTAATTTCTCGCGTTCGAAATTATGGATTAGAAAGTATTGTTTTCACAAAAATTAATATTTTATAGAAAATTTTAAGTGAAATCACTAGAATAGTATTTGTTTGTTACGATTGTATATCTACAATTTTTGTATATTAAATTTTAAAGGTGATCGGTATAGAGAAGTTTACGAAATTCGTTTGAAAATTTTTTAGTGCAGAACATATTTAACACAATTAATTTCGTTCAAAAATATGTATGTACTTCTGTAATCATACATTAAAAAATTATTGTAATTTTTATTATACCTTACGCGTGATTTAATAAAAATTAATCTCGAATCAGGGAACAACGTTGTAATTACAAACTTATCTTTTAGTTTTGAAAATCCAGGCTGTTCAATCAATTTATACAAATTAAAATAATAAAAAAAAACGTTTATTTTTTCCTTATTGCAGTTGCCGCAACTCTGTGCTGGGCTACACCAGGTAGAGACAAGATGAGGAAAATCCAAGGCCATTCGAGCGTAGAGATCCAAAACAAAGCTTTCAATACGTGACGGGTATCTATTGGAAAATAGAAATCCCCCTTTGTTATTTTGACTCATTACAAAGCTGAGGAAACAACCACGATGGAGTTGTACACTCAGAGTTTGCACTTGAGTCCGGAAAGTACGTAAAGAAATAATTTTATGAATTTTCCTTAAAAAAGAAAAAAAAAAAAAGTAAATGAGAGTCGATCAATGTGTGCGCAGAGTATTATTAGTCAATTCGTAAATATTAACTAATAATTACTAACCGCAATGATTTTACCTATACAGAGACAAAAAAATTTTATCGAACGAACGCCGTGCATTGGTTAGGACGATCGTGTTAACAGTTTTGTACATAAGTGCACATAGATATATACATATTATAATAATATTATTATTTTTCAAACTCATTGTACATCTTACACAGTTTATACAAAAACTCATCGTAATGAATTACTATAAGTAAATATACATTTCTCAACGACACTTTATTTGTTCATCTCTCACTTAACGAATACACAATTTCCGAAATATTTCGTTAACGCGGATACTACTAAATTTGCGGAGCTGAAAAGAAAAAATAAAATATAATAAAAGTATACATAAATACATATATTTCTAGTCCATTAAGCACCGATCGAGAAAATTTAATTAATTTATTGAATACATTCGTATATACCGCGATAAGGAGAGATTATATTAAAGCTTCGTCATTATCATAAAGCTTCGCACGTTATCGATATAGGTATAATATATACGCGCGTCCTCGCAATAAGATAACCGCAACGACTCTTTTCTCTCTCATCGTCATCTTTTTTTTTTGTTTCGTGTACGTATAATGTATACATCATGTACATCTCGTATAGTTTTTCTCGACAAACGCATTGCGTACTTTCCCCTCTTTGGAAGCGTCGAACAATAACTGTATATATGTATATACACGCACGCCGTAAGGAGAAATAAAGAAAAAGAAGATAGTGCGCTTTTACAAGGTTTGGTTTTGGTTGGAACCAGAGTAAACCAGTTTATTCTGGTTTACAAATGCCGAGACGAATTACTCATTTTATACATGCGCTCTTACTAACAGCCAGTTAAAGTCCTCCTAGATTTTGTGTCACGAGGTGCATTTTTTTTAACATTCCAAACTTCTTCCTCTTTTTCTTCTTTTTTTTTTTTGAAACAGGTCGTAAACTTTGATTGGTCCATCCTGTAATACGTACGCGCGCGTAACGTCGTCGAGATCCAATAATTAAAATTGGAATCGTCGTCAATAATAGAGTCATTGGAAAATGGCATCAATTTGTCTTCGATCGAGAAACGAGATTGCGCGGTTATTATATGCATAAGTATATGTACCTCTAATAAATTTTCCTCTCGGATAAATCGAATGTTTACGCAACGTTGGATAATCGTATACGAGCGATAGATCGATATATTTTATTATTATATTTTATTATTATAAAACGCGTAATTAGTATAATATACATATATATACAGCGTGATGTATATATACGAGAAGAATAGGGAGAAACAGATCGACTCGCTTTATGGAAATAATTCGCGTTACGATCTTCGTTACAATGTATCGATAGGACGGATTTCAAAATGTTGAAACTGATATTATCAAATGAAACGTAATTTTCTGATTTTACCGAGAATTTGAGATAATCACTTAACACCGCTGATGAATCAACAATAAATCCAAGTGCATAGAGTCTGCAATTTTGACATCGGGCGCAATTTTACGATGTTCCCTCGTTGTTTTCCTAGTTTTACAATTAGCAGATTCGTCAATTTTAATTGTGTGGATGGTGTTCCAACTGTTGTTATTCTTATGTGTCTGCATATTTTCAAGTGAAACGTAAACATAGAAATTATATTTACGATAAATATGATAAAGTTAATTTTTAAGAATTGATGACTCAGATATATGAGCACATTAATGTTTCAGTTGAGTAGAGATTGTCATATATAGAGCTTGAGATTTTAAACCATAAAGTCTTGTAATTTATTGCGATGATTTTAAGTATGGCAAAGATCGGTAATCAATTCGCGTTAATAATATTCCTTTATCTCATCGCAGTATATATAGTCAAATTATGAACGGTTACATTTACAACTGGTT
Source organism: Theocolax elegans (assembly GCA_026168455.1). Taxonomy (NCBI): domain Eukaryota; kingdom Metazoa; phylum Arthropoda; class Insecta; order Hymenoptera; family Cerocephalidae; genus Theocolax; species Theocolax elegans. Next base: position 53,084,547 of record CM047431.1, read on the forward strand.
AATTACTTTTTTTATTCTTGTGGTTCCTAATTGGATTCTCACATTGAAACAGGAACATTGGTTTTCCCAGTATCGATATTCTAATAAAAATTTCTGAGTTAATTTGAAAAGCACAAATCGTCGACTGGTTCACATAATCGCGCTAGGTGCACCAATAAAATTAAAAAAAAAAGATGAGAAAAAAATAAGGCATCGTTTATTTTGAAGAAGGAAATAAATCGATGAAAAATCGCAAATTCTATAGTCTCTTTCGAATTTGTTTGTGTTTTACAAACACTTGTGTCAATCGTTCGCTATCGCGTGAATTTGGCGTAACGCATTAATTAGTCTTAATTGAGATATTTCATTAATTTCGATGTAGGTGTCGGATATATGTGATGATATTTCTATCTTCCACAAGTAACGTATTGGTATTTGTAATGTAGTTGCACTCGCGAATAATAAACTTGACGTTCAAGTAATGTAATAAAAATTTGATATTACAATAGTAATTCGTATCTCGCGAATGAGATTAGATAGTTTCCCGTTAAATATTTTAACAGTCGCATCGATCTGTGCAGAGAATTTCCTAGTAGATTTTTGACTTTGTTTCAGTACTTACGGGGATATGTCGAACCCAAATTACTGGGATCTACGCCTTTCAACCCAAAAATTCTGGCTAAAATATTGAATTAAAAATCTGAACAAAACTTGTATGGATAGTTTAAAACATAAGGGAGCGCCTGACGTTTTGATTTTTAAAGAAAAACTAATTAATTTAATAATAATTAAATCGACATTTTTGTACATATAACAATTTATTATTAATCAATTAATTATTATATCAACAAGTTTGGATTAGAAGGTCTGCGATGGCAGGTAATTCGGAGGTGTTTTAGGATTGATTCCCAACATTCGCCAAATGGTAATTCGCTTATTACCACTGAATACAAGATCATAGAAATACGAGGGAAGTTAAACGATTACAAAAAAGTTTGTAAAAATAAATTTATATTGTTATTAGATTTTAATTACAATAATTAGATCTATGCAAGTGAATGTTGAAGGGTTAAAATTCTTCGTTAATGTCGATACACTATAGAAAAAGAGGAATATAAATTCGTATCTGCAATAGTTGGAGCGCATCATAGTTTGACTTGTATTGAGAGCTAGTCTTTTTATTCCGATACATGTAACGCTACACGGAGAGAAAAATTTTAGTTACTAAACTTTCCTTAACCCGGTATAACAGACGGACAAAACGCAAAAAATTAATAAACTTTTAATTTAGTAAAAAATAGCAGACTTTCAGAAAAAATTGACAAAAAATTTAGTAATTTTTAAACAAAGTTAAAGAAAGTTTAGTAATATTTAAATAATGTTTGGTAAAATTTACTAAAACTTTTCTCTCCGTGTATTAATTCATGTTCTTCATGCGGTCATGTTCTTTTCACTTGTGGATCCTTATTTTATAGGACGTGTGACAGGTTGTTCGCATTGTAATGTTGTAACAATATATCTAAGTATTTCGCAGGTTAATAAAATAGTCTTGTTAAATGAAACACGTCTTCCAAAATATGAGGGCGTTAAATTTACCTCATATTATCACTGTATAGCGTAACGTAAAAAATAAAATTCATCACACATTCTGTCCTCTGAGCAAAACGATATCACGAACTTAACGTATACGACCAGTAAAATAAAAGAGGGGAACCTCTGATAATTGCCTTTTACCTTAGTGATATCTCTACGGATTGAGATGATCCGATCCATCGTGAAATTAATCTCATAGGATGCATCCGTTTATAGCTACTGATTTGATAACATTGATTTTGTAATCGAAAATGCGTGATACCATTATAAATATTATACGGACACGTCGAGTGCAAATTAGTCGATGTTTGTGTTTACGTGATATTTATACTTATAAATCTCGAATAATAATTGGTATCTGTATTTCCGTAATAATAAAAATCATTTTCAAAATTCCTTTTACGCACAATTAGGTTGATCGCTTTAAGAAATATCGGAGGAATGATCGACGAATGTGTAAATAATCTTGGCTTGGCATCAAGTATGTCGATTTGCACCTTAGAAGATATTCAGGTATAAACCAGTGATGTGTAAGTGTCTATCGTTTCTTAAATGATAAAGTGGTGAAAACTCGATAGAAAAGACCATAAAAACTGAATTTGTTACAGAAAAATTATATTTTTGGTTAACCTCAACATTTTCGAATTTTTAACAAAGCAAGCTACTCTCTAAAATGAAATAGTGATACGACGGTTACTGTGACGAAATTAATGAATATATATACTCACTATTAAAATAGTAAATATTGACTAATTACTGAATTCGTAACAATTCATTATTTTAATGTTATAATAACCGACCATTATATTTTAATGATTATTCACTAATTCATATTTAGAAAGTATATAAATGTTCACATTTTTATTAAATTTGAAGAAAAGGAATCGTTTTTGTCGAATAAACAAGACATATTTATCTAATTCTATTTTATAAAAATTAATTTTACTGAGGAATACAATTATTTAACTAACTACGCTTGTTTGTGTAATTAAATAAAAAATTAATAACCAATTATATTCTTTCATAAACAAACTTTTTGACAAATTCAGAACTGATAACTCTTTACTATAATTGAATATAACATGATGGTTTTTTTTATTTTCGCATGGTTGTCTTTATTTGCACAAATTTTCATTGTGTTATATATATATACATACATATACGTTCAAATTATATATTATAGAAAATTTGTAATGTATACATATATTATAGAAAAATTGTAAATAAAATGTAATGTAAGAGAAAAAAAAATGAAAATGTTACTAAGACTAAGATTAATTTTAACACGTTAATAGTAGCTATGTACATACATCATTATGTAATAATAAGATAGATCGAATATACATTTATTTGTAAAAATATTAATTGTGTTTATCTTCCATAAATATTCCTTTCCTCATCTAGAGTGACAATTTTACAAAAATACTTGTATATGGGTCAATTTATTTATTTTCGATTTGTCAATAATTAAATTAACCTACATACTGTTGATTACGATCAGTGTTTACAAAAATTTTTAAAATGTAAATCTTTAAAGAATACACGTTTTGCTAAATGATGCATTAAAATTAGAATTAAAATAAAAATTAAAAATCTATACGCGCTTTTTTTTAATTTTAATATGATCATTATGGAAGTAAATTAGAAAAGGAAGTAAATGTTAATTATTTAATTTTTTTTAGGATGAGAATTTAAATAATATCAAACGGCAGTGTGTCGTACTGCCTCGAAAACACAATAATATTTATAAGATATCCGAATTGCACTCTATATTTACAAGTCCGATCCCAATAACAATAACAAATACCTCAATTTATTTATATATAATTATACATGTTCAAAATTGTTTTATTGGAACATGTCCATAAATGTATATTTATTTACGAAAAATATTAACGCCGCACCTGCAAACCTGTCGAATGTGTACAACACCACTTATATAAATACATAATAGATTTAAAATACTTTGCCGATGACTCCGAGACCTTCAGCGATTCTAAGATCATTTAACTAACAAGACGCGGAGAAAACTCCAATTATAGAAGCGTTTCCTAACGGTGCTTACTCGTTAAGTTACGAAATTCATTTTGCAACCCGAGCTTTTAATTCTTATGCGAACGGTCTCGTACACACATCGCTTATTTTAAATAATTATATCCTCGATATTAATCACGTAATTTGACAGTATTCCCACAATAATATTTACCTTAAATTCGACTTGGTAACAATTGTTTACCCCACGGTTTCAATAAAGATACATGTATAGCATTAATGAATTATTCTTTACTATCGAATGTTTTATACGAAACAACGAATTTATATGGGAAAATATAATTATTATTTTTTTAATATAACGTACAAATTTTTTATTATTCGGAAAATTTATTAATTCGTTAACAAAAAAATAAATACCAAAGCACACGAAAGTGTATCGTTCGTTCGCGGGAATCCAATTTTTAAAATAAATCAGTATCGTCATTTCTATTTTTTTCTGCACGTCAAGCAAAAAAGCAATTACGGTACGAGAATATACATATACGGTTTTAAGAATTAAACGAAAAAAAGGGGTGAAGAGGAAATTGAATAATTTTATAAAATATATCGATGTCAGGATTTGTAATGATCACTGATTTGTCTTTTTAATTATATATATAAAAACGCTTTATTCATTCATCCCTTAAAATCTTCATATTTGTGGACACATATTTCTTAATAAAAAAATGAACAATAAACCTACTTTTATCTTTTAATAATCCTCCGAAAACGCGCACCACCCCTTAATCCTTGTCTTTATATAATACCGAATGCAACAAGAAAATAGGAGGCGCACTTTCGAAAAAGTGAATTCGCAAACGATCAATGAAAAATAAAAATAAGGTATGTACTGCATATATAAACGGACACGGTGAATATCGAGAAAGCGCAAAGAAAATAACCGCGTCTCGAATATTGTTAATAAGGATAAAATATAGACGGAGATATCCATATAGTCGCGATCCGAGCGATCATCGAGATCGATATCGAGATCGTAGGCCAAGAAATAGTCTAGACTCGATCGAATCGCATATATAGAGGATATCTTTTTGGCTTCCGGGGCGAATCGTTATATACTTTTCGCGAGTGGGATTCGCGGGCGCGCACCGATTTAGAAGAACCGCGTATACTTATATAGCTTGCAAGCGCGGCATGCAAGCACGATATGTACATACATACAGATCGGACACTCGGTCCGTGTTGTATATAGACTTTCTATGCTAGCACGTATAGCTCCCCTCTCGGCGCATAGACTCGCGGGTAAATTTAAATAACATCGGCGGCGGCAACAACAGCTGACTACTGCCTCGCGCGCGCGCGCGCACGCGACCCGTCTATTTTTCGAACTTACCCTCACACGCGTACACGGGTGCTGCACATACATAAACGCAACGTCAATTTAAAAAGTCAATTTGAAAACAAGCCGGCTGGCCCTCTGTCGGCAAGTGCGTCGACTCTTTCGACGCGTATTGGCGATTTTGTTTACACTCGCGCCCGTATACACGCAAGCGCGCGCGTCTGTGTGTGTGTGTGTGTATGCATAAGCAGAAAGAAGAGAGAGAGAGAGAGAGAGAGAGAGAGAGAGAGAGAGAGAGAGAGAGAGGCAGGGAGGTATATACGAATACACACAGAGGAGTGGTTTTTCGTGTGTGCGGGAAAACCCACCGGGAGGGACACGTATATACGCGCGGACGACGGTCGGTTTTGGCGAGCGTGCACCGTCGAACGCACGACCAAAACTCTTATTATCGTACGCGGTCGCGCGCCGAATGCCAACCGTCTCACCTGCGCCCGATCGACAATAATTATTCTTTTCGATATACCAATATATATACTTACCTTCTTGTCTTTCGCTTTCACGAATTTCAATCTTATTCTTCTTTATCGCGGTACGGCCAACACGCGCGAGATTACCCGGTTGATATCGATCGATTGATTGTTTGATATACACATCGTTACGCAATATAATACACATCGTGGGTTGTTTTATAGAATAAGTGTCATCCGCGTGTGCGCTCAAGAAAATAGAGTAATTTTGTTGAAAAAGAAAAAGCGAGAGGGTGGTGAACTTGATTCTTTCTTTTTTTATCGTTGGATATTTCGATACAAAGGTAAGTCAAGACTCGAGTGTGTGTGCGTGTTGTCGATCGTTCGAGAAACGAAAAGAAAGTCGTGCTTTGTGGTCCGTCCGACTCCGAGCGGCCAAATCGCTAATCGATCGAACGATTTCGTTTGACATTGAACTCAAAAGTTTAATTGTTAGATATTAAAATCACACTATTTTCACGGGCTCTCGTTTGATGCAACCAAAAGAAAAAAATAATGTAAATTACATCGGTCATACACTAATTTAAGAAAGTGTCGAACGAATTCGTATAAAATATATATTGTTCATAATTGCATCAAAGGTAATACAGATAAAAGGTCACTTGGTTTTTCTTATGATTATGACGTTTCACCTTCCTATTACTGAAAATTCAATGTGTCTTTTCCACGGTAGCTCAACGTTTTTTTTTACGCGCGCAGACATACTTATATGTATATATGTATATACATATATATCGCGAATTTAAAAACATACATTATATCGATAAACAAGGAATTAAAATCCAACGAACGACTTGACCTAAATTATAATAAAACGCGCAGAGCCACACAATAGCACTCGAAGAGAAAAAAACTCGTTGAACAAAATAGAAATATGTATAATTAAAACAAATTTACATTGTATCCGCGAAACGGCAAACGAGACACATTAAAATATTAAATGTATAATAATATATGCGTATATACACCGATCTCCATATTTTGCATTGCATCGGATCGCACAATATTGTGATAAATGTAAATTGAATTCGCACGAATTAAACGTTTATCGACACACTCGGATTTTAATAAATCAATTAAGCATAACACTTACCTAAAAAACGTAAAAAAAAAAATTAAATTCGATGGTTGAACACGAAACGATAAAAAATGACGAACTGTTTTATGAATAAAAACCTAAAATGTGCAGATGACTCATTGATATTTTGGCACAAACGGGCATAGTTGACAAACTGTCATGTTTACGGCATATATATATATAATTCGAGCGTAATAAATTACACAGTTTTTTCCTTTTAAACGCGAACGACGTATATAGCACCGTGTATATACATACCCGCGTCTAAAATAAAAACAACGAGAATTATTTTAAATAACAACAATGTATATCTTATTATATTATTTCTATATACGTACACGTGGATAGTCATAATTCATTACGTAAATACGTGATAGCACACACGTCTGGTTAAAGTTAAGTGCGCGTTACAAGTATCCCTACACTTAATACCGAAATGTATTAAATTTTCAGACAGTTGGATGTGATACGATCGTTGTACGTTAAGGAAAAGCTGAATCGGAAGGGGACGTCCAAGAGAACGAAAGAAGAAAGCTCTTCTTGGCATAATGGCACCTTTTGTTTTCGAGCGTTGCGCTTGCAAATCGTATGCGGTTCAAGTGCGAGTTAACGATCAGTAAACGACACTTTACAAGTAGAAGAGGTTTAATCTATCGGAAGAAGAACTAAAATCATGACACTTCGCTCGTGTCGCAGCGAAATCGAGCGCAAGCGATTCAGGTTCAAGCGGAAGTTGTTACGTTGAGATAATATATATATATATATATATATATGTACACAAACACAAGCACGTATCTATGAGATATATCTTGTATATATTCAACACGGATAAGCGGATCGATGCAAATCATCCTGCTTGAATATAACCCTTTGTGTATACTCAAGTCATCGAGGAATATTCAGAATTTTATAGGTAAGTTTTCAATTGCACTATATATTTTAAACCTTACCATGGAGTTCAAACTGGAAATTGAAAATGAAACGACTGAAATTTAATTTAATTTAATAAACAGTACAAATAAGCTTTTACTTATTTATATTAGATTTACGTTCGGGAAGACCGATAAATTTATATAATTTTATATAAATAACCGAACAATTAAATGTTCATGAGTAAGCAAAGAAATTTTTATTTAAAAAAAAATAGGCATACTGGGAATTGGTTTATTAATTACGAATTAATATTTTATCGACTCTTTATTCACTGTTTTATTTTTCTCCAATGCATGATTACAATGTTTTATATTGATAAGAATCTCGATATATATATATATATATGTAATTGGGAAATGGTATAAGCTTTTCGTTTCAATTATCAAAAATTAAATTTTCCTGGTCAAACATCGTTTTTTTCATAATATATATCAGTATACGCGTTTATCGATCCAAAGTCGTGTTTGTATTGTTGAGGATAATACCAAATTATATGCAATTATTATAAATGTTTAACTCAATTGTGAAAATTGCAGGGTCGTATGCGGTATACCGCATTCATAAATTTTTAAAGAGAAATAAAAAATAATTTACCATGCTTGTTATCGGAATATTAAAGTGCACAAGGAATTTTTGTTATAAATTGGGCTCGAAATTATTATACAATATACAGAAATATTCGTCCTTAAGAGTTGATGCATTCATTATTAATAACGCGCATTATTTTCTTTGATACGTATAAATAATTTTTGACCTATTCATATTTAAAATTCGAATTTTAATCGTTAAATCTAAATGACAATGTATCATCAAGTTTGAACAAATATTCTTTCAAGATATGTATATTCAAGATTTCTTTCTCTCAGTGTGTACATATTAATATTCCCTATAAAATATTATAGATATAAATTATGATAATTGAAGTATATTCCTACCATAAAGCGAAAGATAATTTGTCGAATTTAATTAACTATTTTTAGAAGTATTCGATAATAATTATTTATGCACTACGGGAGTAAAATAGGCATTCATCTCTGGGATGAAAGATGCTGCTTCCGTGCTTTTGGCAGTAATTCATCACTAATTTTCACTCCCAAAGTGCATATAAAATCTTTTACTCTGATCATTTGAAAAGCAATTTATGCGACAACTAATTTATTTATAAATTTTTTAATTTTGTTCAATATTATAATTTTTGATATATTTAATTTTATATAATAAATTTAATTTTGTATTTTTATGCAGAGGCTAAAATAAGTGTTCAATAAAGAAAAAAAAGAGAATAAAATCATCTATAACGAATAAAATTTTACTCCCTTCGTATAGAGATCAATAAAGTAGGCTTTTTAGATAATTAAGGTCAAAAATCGTTTTTATTCAATTCACCGACATTTTTTTAATACATGTAAAACATACACGAGTAGAAGAAGAATAAAAATTTTACCAAATTTTCAAAGTAAAATACTTTGTTTATTTATACAAAAATTATTTATTTTTGTTCAAATTTTGACCATACTACATAATAATTTTCCCAGTCTAGTACACTTTTCGTTTTCTTTAGATGTTGACCATCCCATCAGTCCACCAAATCGTTTAAATAATTTTTACCTTAAAAAATGTTCTCTCCGTGTCAAAAGTTTTACCATACTATTTTTCTCGATATACATTGCGAAAGCACTTTCAAAATTTAGTATTATATAATAATACTTAAAAACAATAATTAAATCTAACAAATAATAAATAATGATCGAGTATGGAGATAAAAAAGAGGGAACTAAGCGATTTAATATCGTTATCACTACGTTTTGTTAGATAAGAGATAAAAATTTAGGAAGAACCGAACACTAATTCTGATAGATTTCTGTACTTCCCAGTAAATATTTAGTATTTATTTTTTTCACATTAATACTCAAGTACCTTATTCCAATAGTTCGATCAAGTAAATTAAAGAACGTGATAAAGCTTATGTACTAAAAAATAATATTAAACACCAAAAGGGAAAATTTTTCTTACGAAAAAAAAAGAAGAATAAGAAGAAAGACAGGAGGGAAAACAAAATGACAAGTGCGTTAGAATCTTGGCTCGATATACGTTATTTCGAAAAGACGCCGAGACGTATCCGATTTCCGGCGTGTCGCAGCCGCCGCCGTCGATTATATAGAAAAGCCGAGCCGTCTGGCCAACGTCCATCCCACGCGCGCGCGGCGTGCGGTCACGTGCGCTCGAAGCGATAAGGGAAGAAAGAAGAATACACTCGAGGAAAAGTACGACGCACGGTTTTAGACATATCAATCGATCGAATACTCAAGGTATTTACCATTCCGCGATTAAAAGCTTTTAACGAGCTGCGATCGATCGAATTGATCTTACGCGTGTACACAAGATATTATATATATATACATATAAACCAATGGAACAAAACGTTTTTTGCATCGTGCGTTAAGAAAAAAAAATATTCCCTTGCATCGTTTTATATAGAGATGTGTTATCTTTATTCTATATATGTTACGTATATTTGCAATGATTTATGATTTTTAAATAAATTCATGGAAAAAACAAAATTCGAACCGATAAGTTTCCGCGTTATTTTTTTCTTTTCGGTGTATTAGGACAATCAGCTGTTTTTATCGTCTACCTCCGTATACGATTCGAATAATTAAATTCGTTTCGGTTTGTTATTTATATTTAATCATCTTACGATCATTACGGGTGAGTCACCAATATTCTATCGAGGGAATACACGTTTTAATTGTTTCGAATTTATTAAATTTACTCTAGCACTTTAACACTCGTTTAAGGAAATGCTCTTAATTCTTCCCGCATATACAAGTAAAAGAATTATTGAAACTTAATTATATTAGCTCACATAACACAACGGGAATTAAAATTTTTAACTGTCGCGTTCCAAAATCGTATATTTCCCTTTTTTTTGGTTTAAAAATTAAAACTTACGCAAATTAAAAACAAATTTCACCAACGATTTTATCCAGACTATTGTATAGTCGAACAAACGAATTTAGTATTACATTGAAATTGGATATGACGTTTAAAAATTAAGTAAACGATAATGACACGAATGAGTCACCACGTGGCTGTCACGATAATGACGCAAAATATCTTTGTGCATTGTAATTGTATTTCATATAAGCGAAATTATATTCATTGAGAATAAGCAAATCCGCGCTATTTAATAATATCGTCAATAATATCTAAAAATTCAAATTCAATGATTATTTAAAACGGCGGCACGATAAAAAAAATTTTCAATATAATCTAACCTGTACGTAATCTTTTTTTTATTTTTATAATCGTGAATATAATAATCTACAATACTTATGTACATTAATTAAATTTAATAAATTTCCACACACATTTTTTTTTCCTATTATTAAGTAATTCGCTAAATATTTGATGTATGCGTATGGTAATTGTAAGCAAACGGTAATACAAAAAAATTTTTCGTACAACCATATCGACTCGTCCGATCGGCTTGAAATGCAAAAGAGTGACAAATATTAACAACATGTGTATGTACAATGTATCAATATATAACTTGAAATTAAATATTAATACAATATAATCTCAAGTAAGTTTAATCGGATTATAGTACGTATAGAAATTAATACGTAAGGAGGCTTAAAACGTGATAATGTTATAAATTCTATATCGAGAAAGTATAAAAATAGCTTTTCCTTTTTTAATGACTTGTATATGTGTTTGTTAACGCAATAATAATATACGAATTCTTAGATCGATATTTATACCTTATCGGTCGTTTTACAAATCCTCTTTTCCTGAAGCCCGATATATACATATATATCGTTCGATAGCAATTCTAAATATACACATATTTTTTGCGAGAATCCGTAAGTTCCGATGGATATCGCGGATTGAGCGCGAAAAAATTAAGATTTTTATCAATAATTACAATTTACTTCGTTTCATTGTATTAAAATTTTTATTTTTATCCTTCTTACGCTTAATTCGAGTAACGATTGTTATTACCAATTAATGATTGTTTTAGCATATTAATATCGGTAGTGTATCGTAATCGATTACGATAATTGATCTCGTTACCGATATTTGAATCGGATGTGAGTAAGCAATTATTAAAATTTGCTTGATTGTGTCTATATATATCTTAGATAACATAGGGTATAGGTATATCGATTCAATTTAAACCGTAAATAAACAAAAAAATTCAATTTGACAATAAAATTTAATATTAAACTAAAGGATATTTTATGTAATTGGCAGATATATATAAAAATACTTCCGTATATAAATTATCAAATTTTTTAAACAATTTTCTTTTTCCATTTGGTTAGTCGTGCATCGCCACATTATTTAAAATAAAATTGTGACATTTTGAAATTCCCTTTTTTTTTGAAAAATTTTATAAATATCTACGAGCCGAAGAACACAAAGTTCGGTATACTCTTTGTGGGAGGATTGGACGAAGGCCAGAAAAGAAAAAGAAAAAAAAAAGTTATGAAAACATTCTTCAAAGTAGCTAAAATTAAAAACAAATTTATGTACTGCTAATCCATCAATCCAGCATCTGAAAGGTATTCTTAAACTGGTTTTACTTCTTTGCTTTGTCGTATTTAAATTATTAGTTAATATTTCACTCACCGGCGTAATGCCGTATAATCCAAGTTTTAAAGCTATTTACCACTCGAAAAAGATAAGGAACTAACTACGCTTAAGGTTTAATGTGACTCTACGTTAAATCTCAATTAATTAACAATCTGCAAACAATCGTATATTACAATTTTCGTCACTGTCGTTCGGCACGTATGTGACAAAATAATTAACAACTATTTGTTTGGGTGGATCGCGACACCGACAATTCCCTTTTCTTTTTCATTTAAGTTTAAGAAAGTGGGTAACATTTTATTTTAATAAGATATTAATTTAACATTTTTATTTTAACTTTTAGAAATTTATTGTTGGTTTTTCATTCTCATCGAAATTATTTGTTTAGTAAATGTCAATTTTCGTGTCGATATCAAGTATTAAAATTTGTTTAAATGCACACTTTTACTTTTTCTTCTGTCGAGACCAACATTACGTACGAAACTCCAAAAATTCTCTCGACTCTTAACCTGTATGTGTATATATATATATGTATATTCTTGTGGACGAAAATAACGAGTGCATTATCAATGACCTCGCGGCGCGCAAGTTCGGAACGACTGAACATCTCGCACGCGAAAGAAATAAAGAAGAAAATAAAAGTTAGATAAAATGGAATAATAATAAAAAGAAAAAAAATAACGATGAAACTGACATAAATTACGAGTAAGGTGTAAATTTTGATTAAGCGAGTTGGCGTCACGCTCGTCGGTGGTATACGTGTTGAGGTTAAGGTGTAAACTCTTCATGCTTCTGAAACCGTGGATATATCTCGGCGTCAAAGACGTTGAACTCATAAATCAGCTAAGCACGCGTATACGAGGAAGAAAAGATTGTAATATATATTGTCTTGTTTAACTTTGCATTAGATTTAAAATGTAATATTTTTTTGTTCCGTTTTACGTGTCAAAATCATTGTTGCGTATAAAAAAATCTAAAAATAAGTGCATTAATAAAGAAAATTTACAGACGTATCGATAAAATTTTTAATTTAGGAACGTACGTTTTCCTCTTTTTTTTAAAAGCGACAAATTAACGAATACTTTCGATGAGATTTATAACGATCAATCTATGGCAGTTTACGCTTATCTTAATCATAGCATTGAAAAGATTTTAGGTATTAAATTTTTTACTTTTTTCATCAATCAATCATAATACTCGGATACATATAATTAACATTCTTCGGTTTACCGCGTAGTTCAATGGTATTATCAATTTAAATAGACTTATTATATGAATGTATCCAAAAACGAATTAAATTAAAAATCGAATTTCATAAAACATTTTTAAATAGTTATTAATAATGTACACCCATCGACCTCTGTCTTTCATTTTCTATTATATTTTTTTTTGTACAAAATATATCACTTTTGACAACAGTTTGCTTTTTGACTAAAAATAGGAAGAAAGTGTAAGAGACAAGAATGTCTTGTATATAGACATTTTTTCTTATTATTAAAATTAAAATAATTTTGAAAATTATTAATTATAATATTTTATTGTATTAAAACGTTAATGTTTAATTGATTCTAATGAGGACGAGTATTTCTCAAACATTATATATGTCAATTAAAGGGTGCGCCTCGCGCTCTTGACGCAAGTATGGGTATATACGCAGGCCCAGCCTTATATTCAACTAAATCTTCTTTTGCATTTTAACTTTTAATTAATGAACTCAAAATTATAATTTATCTTAATATACCAATTTTGCGTTATTTCTTTATTTATATTTATCTTTACTTTGCGCTAAGTTTCGTTTCAATTCAATTAAGCGTTTGAAAGAAATATTTAAGTGTTAAATTTTGCACAAAGTTTTTTCCAAATTTTGTTTTTGTTATAACTATCGTTGCAACAAGCTAATGAAGTAAAACTTATTTTCGTTTAAACCCAATCATACTTACAATAAATTTAACTTTAGATCAATGCCTACCTGTAATTGTTTAAAAGTTATAAACGATCAAAGTAAATATTATATTTTCCATATATTTATTTTAATGACGTATTATAACTATGATAAAAACGATTGTTATAGGGTTTGGCACTGATGAGGTTTTATTTATATTTTTACACTACAAAATATATCCTAAAGTTTCAGAGCATGATCCGTGAAACAAACATACGAGGTCCACAACTTGTCAGTTAATTTTTAATTTGTTTATTAAAAACTTCTGTTATCGGACTCATTAAACGATCATCTGTGTAATCTTTTTTGTAACAGTTAATAATTTTAGCATTTATAAAAAAATTACTGTAGTAGAAGTACTGAGATTGTAATAAAAATCATATATTTTCTATCAAATGTCAGTTTTTAACTAAAATAATACTTGTACTACACGTTCTATCAGTGGTTGTTATAATTTTACATTTTATTAATTATTTATTGTACATTCAATGCAGAAAACAAACACTAATGACTGCAATCGCCGATCAACTATTAGGAAGATTCCGTTTGTCAAATCAACTTTTTATGTATTATGGGAAAATTTGAAGTCAATATTTTCTCATAAAGTTTAAAATACTATCACTATATTAAGATTATGTTTTTACTTCTCCGTTACCTTAAACAGTGAGTGAACGGATGATGCAAGTATTAAATTTTCAACATTTCGATAGAGAACGCTTAAATGTCTTGAAAAAATAGTAAAAAGTAATTTTAGAATATTTCAATAATAAAAAGTATTTCCACATCGGATTGTATTGCGAATTCGATTATTTTCTAAGATCATCATTTACTAATTTTTAAGCTTCTAAATAAAATTCTTTGACTGAATTCAAAAATGACGCATGTTGGAGGAAGCAACTGTAGTTCTCAAAATGCGACTAAACGTTCAAATTAAAGCCATTTTCTTTATTTTCACTTGATATATATATATATATATATATAAGATACAGTTATTTCGTGTGAATTGAATTTGCATTATCAATCTGTTAATTTTGTATATGTGTCCGATTTTTTATTTTTATCTTTCATAAAATAAAAATAAAATATAGAATAGACGTTTTAGATGAGAATGCGTGTTAAAAGTATGGGTAATTAAAATTTTAAAAGCTCATCAAGAAATCGCGTCATAAATTTTTTATTTTTAGCTCCTGAAAAAACAATATGTACGTAGAGTGAACCAACTGTATACGCGATCAGTTAATTATGTCTATGTCGATATTATCTAATTCTCATAAGGATAACAATTAATTAACGAAAAATTGTCGCACGGTTGAAAAATGTTTAAACAATGCTCAGGGGTCTAGACAGTGTTACTCCATATGTGAAATTCATTACAATTAAAAGTTTAATTTATATGTTAATTTACATAAATGAAGATAATGTTTTTATGAAAATTTTGAAATTTTGACAAAATAGAACCTATAGAATTCTTGATTCAGTGAAGGATCAAAAATCAGAAAATTTCTTTAAATTTATAACAGTTTAAAGATGAGTGGAACAGAATCATAAAAACATGAATTTAATGCTATTAAACAAAGATCAATTTGATTTTTTACTTTTTTTATATTTTTTTAATAAAATTTTTTTAAAATATTATTTTAATCGAAGTTAAGAAGTTTTTTCTTATTTATGTCCTACTTAATTTTTAACAAGTAATTTAAAGAAGCTTTCCTTAAAATTTCAGTCTAATCTAATAAAAACTTAAAAGTATTGATTTTGGGTCTTTCCCTGAACCAAGTATTTTGTCAATTATTCTATCTAAATTTCAAAATGTTTACAAAACTAATATTTTAATTTATGCCCATTAACATAATTATATTATGTATTATACTATAATTAAATTTTTTGTTGAAATTTATAATTTTTAAGAATTTAAATAGGTAAAGAATCACTACAGTTATGAATCTGAAGCTTTACTAAACTGTTCAGTAAGTTAAAATAAATTCTTTAATGTTTTTATCCATATAATACGTAAAACAATGAACTTTTTTTTCATAAAATTTCTCCATGGTGCCACGATTTTAACACAGTCGGTGTAAAAAGTTACAAATAATCAATCAAATTACCGATCATATGATAAACATAACTTTTCAAAAAAGCTGACTTAACACATTTTTTTCTTGTTGGTTTGAAATAATAGTTTTATCTGTTTAAATCTATATGTTTAGTTCTTTTTTCTCTTGTATTAATTCGGCAACCTATATGAAAAAAAAACATTTCAAAATGCACTTTTTATATAGAAAATAATAGAATGTTTTAACAGGTTTTGTCTAATTTTTACGAATGTTGAGAATTAAACAACTTAAAGCGTATTATCATTTATACCAAAGGAAGTAAATAGTACAGGAAATAATTATAACAATTGATTTGTCACCTTTGATATTCTTGGAGACTTTGTAGGTCAGATCCTTCATACCTTATCTCATCTTCCCGTTTAAGCGTATGCAGGTGAACAGCGGATTTCGCAAGGTCACGCGCAATTTTCTTCTACCGAGCGATATGGCGGAAGGTTGTGATTCAAATTAAGCGACTTTCATCAAGACCTTGTAACCGATATGTACTACCGATTTCTTTATTTTTCATTTCCTTGTCTGAGCAAACAAACTTTGATAATTAAATTGTTCAAAATTTTCTCGTTTGCTTTCGTATATTATTATACTCATACAGGTGAACGTTTATTTGACCTGATCAACGATTAATTTATTGTTTGTAAAAAAAAAAAAACAATTTTAACAAGTTGTGCAAATTTGCGACAGGTATGTCAAAGCGTTGGTGCGTTAACGATATCAAGGTTGTCATACGTACAAAAACAATCGTTAATTTTCAATCAAGTCGATACACATATAAATCAATCGACCGATCATTTTTAACTATTGTCAATATTTTTATTTAACGATCGTACATGCTTATATTCTCTTGTTAAACGCATATACGCACACACGCACACACGCATACACGTTTGATAATTATTTATTTATATAAGATTGATGTTAAATTAACGGTATATAATCTAAAATATAGATGTGCAGTTATTACGCCAATAGCACGTATAAGATTTCTATGAGCAAGCGATAAAATGGTATACATACATTACTCGTGATTTAGGGAATTAAATTATTATCAGTTCTTATCTTCTAACCCTAAGAACGTAGCACGTTATGCAATTTTACTAGAAAAGACCTTTACTTTCCAATATAATTCTAATCAAACTTTATTCCCTGCAACTTTACGAATGAAAATGCTGTATTAGATTATATATATACTTATACGTATACATTACTGTACTTATACAAAATAACAATTTTTAATTACTAAGATTATATTTGTCTTAATAAAACTGCCATTTTTAGACACGAGAGAAGGCCTTTATAAATTTTCTAACTATTACATATTTTTTTTAATTTCGTTAAATTTTATATTAGGAAGATTTTTTCGTAATACATCATTACTGTATAAAAAATTTGCACATGATTTTTCGCAATAGATTGAAATGTATATTAATTTTACGTAAAATGTTTATTGTATAATTTATCATCGAATGGTTTTTTTAAAGGTGGCAAAAAGCGTCTTACTTGTGATTTTTAATATTCCATAAAAGAAACATTAAAGGTGCATTTACATATAAAAATAAATAATTTGTAATCTAACTAATAAGCAGAGATTTTTATACAACTTGAATATTTAAAATAATTAGTATTATTGTTTGGTATCATATTGTAACGATCGTGCCTAAAATGTCAAAGCTTAACTTTAACATATAAATATTAAATTAGATTTAAATTATTTATTATCTCACTTTATTTATAATACCAAAATAGGTTCGTCCGAAATAATCCGTAGAAAATGTAACAAAAATTTAGCATATACAATTTCCACATAGAGATAAAAATGACTAAAATAGCTCGAAATAAATAATAGATCTAACATTTTATTTACTTATTGACGACGATCGATGAAAGGAAAATTGATATATAATATGGTGCAATGATTAGTAATTCTGATATTACGAAAAAAAAGGAACGAACCGCGGCACGTACGTTTAAGAATTGTCAATAAAGTAGTATTTGACGAAGCGCGATCGTTTTATAATTTTTGGTAAACAGGTCTGATTGTTTTTCTCATTCCGCGTACATCGAGATTAGTGACGTTCAATGTTTGAAATATCGTTTGAGTACACACACGCGAGAAAGAAATCTTGCCGAAATATTATTTTTTTCTCTTTCTTTCTTGCTTCTCGGTCGTCGAAACTGAACAAATCTAAAACATCATCGTATACACGTCACGATTCACAATTTGCTCAGTTGTTGCTCAAATGACTCGATAAAAATGAACGCGTCGGCAATACGATCATCCTCCTGTACAACGAGATTTTTTATATATATACGATATCTTGGTGTGTAATATATTGG
The DNA here is from genome assembly GCA_026168455.1 of Theocolax elegans. Taxonomy (NCBI): domain Eukaryota; kingdom Metazoa; phylum Arthropoda; class Insecta; order Hymenoptera; family Cerocephalidae; genus Theocolax; species Theocolax elegans. The sequence continues at coordinate 53,102,980 of CM047431.1, forward strand.
GTATAGGACAAGCCTTTCCATTAATTGTAAATAAAACTATTCGTATATATACCTACATTTTATTACATCGGCAAATTGTAACTATATGTAATACATATTTTTTTTTCGCGCGTAGAACGCAAAATCAAAGCCACCTGTTACGCACTTTTATTTCTTATCGATGCGAATTTTCACCTGACGCACGATAAATATTAGAAGCGCTTCTCCGCAACCCGAAAGTCACATATATAAACCATAAATCAATTTCGTTTCAGGATAAATATACGTAAAATACGCGGGTAAGAGATTAAGTTAAAAAGTAAAAAAAAACAAGACGTATGTGTTTCTTTTTTATTTAATACTATCATTTCAATTTTTTATGATATATACGTACTCGTTATATTTTGATTACGTTTGAAGCATTTGCTTGTTATATCCTTTAGAATTGTTGTGATTAGCGGATTTTCGTCTGAAATATGGTTCAAAAGGAAATCCAATTGATGTTAGACGATTCTTCTATTACCAAGCAGATTCCATTAAAATCAAGATCTCACTATTCTAAATAGAAATCGAATTTTCTGGGTTATAGAAGAATTATTTAATATCAAATGGATTTCCTTTTGATCCATATTTGAGACGACAATCCTCTAATCATAAGCATACTTTTTTTACGTGTGTAAAACTCGTGGGTAAAACACATTTACGTTGATTCTGATGTAACATCGTTACCATTTAATAACAAACGTGTGACTTTGAATACTTAAACATTTGTGAGTAAAATAAAAAGACTGAATCTGCTAACGTGTGTATATATATATATATATATTTCAAAAATTGGCCAAATAAACAAATCAAACATTTGACAATCATTAATTCTTAAATTTGAGATAAACCTAGCCATCCTTTATTATATATACACAAACGTATTGCTGTTTAAACATTTATAAATCCGTGTACAATACTTAAGTAGGTCACTATATAGTTTTATCACCGGGTTCTTCAATTTCTACCTTTTTTTTAGCAATACACGCGAATCAATTTTCGAGATATGTATCGTTAATTGGAATTTATTTCACAGGCAACAAGTGTGGTATAATTAACATTTTGAAAATATTAATCGATTTAACTGCACGCACGGAATCGATTTATCCGATTTATCTAACATATATACATTATTGTATTCTCAATCACTGCTTAATTTCATTATGTATATATTTATTAATGTAGATATAAAATATGGTAATTTAAGAAACGTCGAGTGCATTGTCGCAATAACATGCGATCGGGGCGATTTGACGTATCGCTCCAAAATTATATTATTTCGTAAAGAAATTCAAGAAAATGCGATAATGTTTAAGCAAATTAGCGAGCACATTCCGCAGTTTCACATATATATACAATTTAACTGAAATTAAATAAAAGTTTAATAAATCTTACGACATCTGCACGTGCGGTATAAGAGGAATAATAAAATTTAAGCGATCTCTCGCAATTAATCTGTCTCGTACGTATTGTTAAATCTTATACGTTACATTTGTTGGTAACCTCTAAACTCGAAGGCACCGATATAACTAAATAAAGACGTTCTCCTTAAAAGTACGACAATTTCGGTGTTTATACAATATACAACCGGGAGCGTAATTCGCGCTATCTCGGTTAACGAAAAGAAGAAGAAAAAAAAAACGTAAAAATTTATTTAATTACTAGGTTATGTTTTCCGAAACTCCGGGCCCGAAGAGCAACCTCGTAACAAAAACGAGTGTCAAACAGTCCTTCGTTGATAAATCAAACGACGCGGCAACTCAACCTTCATATAAGAAAAGAAAAAATGAAACATTTTTCGAAAAGCGTTAAGGAATCTGTATCTCAATAATGCAGTAGCAACCTGGAAAATCGGTACAATAAAAGATATATATGTGCCTAGTAAAGAAGAAAAAAAAAACGACGTGTAACGTGTACCCAGTCGTCAGCCGTTTAGACGACCGAGATTACGCGTCTGCAGTATACGCGTAATTGATTTACACAATTGATAAAAAGGATATATAGCGCGCGGTGGGAAAGAAATAAGAGAGTATGAGAGAGATGAAAGTATATAACGTGGTATAAGCGTCGAATAGAAGAGACGGGCAATTGATTTATCGGGAGACTTTGCGACGTCGAGCGTTAAAGAGATGACGTTCCACGTATACATGCTCGAAGAGTGATAGTCATTGGATTTCTTATCAACGCGTAACGCGACTATACTTACGAGTTTTACGATATATATATATACACCTATATATTTATATACGTTTCGATATGTATAAACATACGTTTATTGAGTCATCCGATCAACGTTTTGCATTCTAATAAGATGTAATATTATTCGATCCTCGGTTTCGAGAATGTTTGTACTAAATTTTAGTTCAATTATACATCACGGGATACTCATACATATCGACTCGAAGAAATATTTTTTTATTTCAATGAACGAGCAGTAGTTCGCGGATGTGCGACACTAAGTACACGAGAAAATATTTCTCAAAAGTGATTTTTATCATTTTTCTTGCGGCAATGTTATCCCAACCGATTAAATGTATAACGCGTGTGGTGGACACGCACGAACGTGTCACCCACTCGGTACATCCGAACCGCGCACGAAGGAGCAACGGTTTTTCCCTTAAGCTCTCGAACGAGTGTCCGAGCACTGTGCGACAATAAAACAATTAAACAAGTTGCCGCTTGTCTGCACAGGAAAAGCTGCCAGGAAAAAACCCTTGCGCCCTTCCACTCGATTTTCGTGCATTTATTTTTATTGCACGAAAGTAATGAGTATCCAAGAAACCGGACGCTCGACACTCTGGCTTGGACCCTCGAACCGACTCTCGCCCGACGTTCAAGTCCGAACACGTCTACGCGAGAGTCTCGCGCCGCGCATAACGTTACGACCTAGTATGCGTTAGATTTATTATACCGTATTTTATGTAAGTTTGTAAATATTGTTGAATAAATAATTATCCGTAGTTTTATCGAATTTCACTTTTATTTATTGTACGCCCTACCACCTCACGCGTGTAAGGTATATATATAATGTACCGAATGACAAACAAATAAAATGACGCGAATTCAATTTCGCTCGTTATATTTTCAATCGGACAGTTAGTCATGTACACTGCACGCACACTGCACACACACGTATATACATTTGCAATCGTCACCTCGTTTACATTATCATTTAATTAACCATCCGCGGCATTATTATCGTACTTGGTTCTCATCTCAAAAATGTGTTTACGTTCAGTCAACATAAAAATTGAAAGCAAATCGGCATTGTTGCATATGCAATTGACGGAAAAGAAAAGGTGTGTATACAGTTCGGTCAACGACCAAAGTTCAATATTGCAAGTTAACGGCAACGTAACGTTGAAACCGAGTCTCTGAATAAAATATTACACCTATTTGTTTAACATTGAATGAGAAAATGAAACCGATCGCTTTTAAGCGCATCACAACAGGGAGTCTATTCAGTATTTTTAACGCATGTGTGATTTACCGATGAAATTTTGTCGGTTTATATTGCCCAAATTTGTCGTTAATTTCGATTTAGCGCTTACGTTAAAACTATCTGAATAGTAGTTATAGACCCCTCGGGAGAAGTTGGATTATTTGTCGGAATTTTTTTTCAAAAATTCGTATAAAAGTTTAGATCCACATCTTAAAAAGAGACATTTTCTCTAAGATATTTTGAGACAAAATGTCTTGGATGTCATGATACCGCTTGGAGATTCCTTTAAGAACAATAAATTTAAATAATTTTATTGAAATGCATTTAAGACATAAATAATGGTTTTTGTCACTTTTCAAAAACGTATATGAATTATATTGAGACTATTCTAATATCGAATTTTAGATAATTATTATAGCTAATTTTGACAAATTTAGCTGATCATTTTTCAGGGACATAAATAATTTCGTATTAATATTATTTATTAATATTTCAATTTTCACGTTGTATATGTATTTTCAAACAAAAAATTAGCTAAAAATAAGCATAGCTATTTAAATTAGATAATTTTCGACATCGCAACTAAAAAGTAGAATATAATTAAAAATGTCTTGATAAGTACTATTTTTCAAACGTGGGTATACATTTTTAAAGCACATAAAAAAAACTTTAAAGAGTACCATGTCCACTTGACGGTATCCGATGAACGTTTCGGTTGGTAATAAAACATTCGCAGGAAAGTGGCGCTCTGAAAATTTTGATAATAACGCGCGCGGATTTCTCGTTTTTCCCATTGTCTTATACGTGACACGCGCTCGTATATAAATGGACGACAAGTGTCAAACTAATGCCACAGACGCTGATAAAAAAAAAAGCTGTCAGAAGCGATCAAATTCTATTGAGTGAGAATGAGAGAGAATATCAAATGTCTGCGATAATCAACGTAGTCCGATACATAGTTCGTCGCTCTTTTATCCACTGCGATTAAAACACTATACATTGCACGTGTGCATGCGTCTGTAAGAGTTGTAATAAAATCCAGACAAATTTTACGTTTAATCGCTATTATTACGTATACTATATATAAGACATTATTTAACTTATATACAGAGTTACTTCCGGAAATATAGAGATAGAGATATTAAAATTTTAACAACAAATTAAAAAATTTTAAAAAATTTTATTTTAATAAATTTAAGTTGTAATGTACGGATACAGAGAAACGCATCAGAAATTGCATTGTAAAGTTAGCATTTGTATCATGCTCCCCATAAAAATGAGGTATAATCTTATCGTTTAAATGCAAGTCTGTTATTATATTATTTTACTGTACGCACGTCGGAGTACAAAAATAACTAATGTGTGATGTACAAATGTTTATTATCTATATAAATTTAATATTACATACATATATTATTGTTCGTATTTCATTTCAAAATACGATATACGAGTGTATGATATATTACACGAAATCGACAATTTTACAATAAAAATTTGTCAACGTAACGATTCATCGAAACGCGTTGAGGTCGTTTCCCGAAAAAAAAATTAAGTTGCTAAATCACTTAGGTACTGTGTATCTATCGAACGTTAATTACGTTAAACATTTGAGAATTTTTCCAAATTAGGTGTATACATATACACGGGTACTCGCAAATATTTATCTTTTACTTATTTTCCACCGACAATTTCTAAGTACGTTAACTCACGAAGTTTCGTAAAACTAAAATAAAATATAAAACGCGCAATCCCTCCATTATATGCATAAAAGGAAAAAAGGAAAAATAATGAACAACAAAATCCTGGAAGGTTTCCCGGAGTGATCGTGCAAAAAAGGTGACTCATTCCCCCGCGCGTATATATGTATATATATTTGTATTACGCTAAAGTGTCCCCGCGCGTTCGCGCCTTCTTTGATCTGGCGCATCAATTGACGGCGCTTATTACGAAAGAATTAATCGACGCTTCTCTCTTACGGAAAGTCCCGCTGAACTCGGTGCAATGGCGCCCGACTTTTTTTTTTATCTTTATCTTTCGTTACGGTGGGCTTTTTCTATACACCAGGTATGTCCACACGTAAGATATGTATATATTATTACATAGAGTTGCGAAAATACGATGACTCGATTATTTTTCTTTCGATCTACTAATTCTTATACTTTTTTCTTTTTAACGATTGAGTCAATATTGATTATTTCGTACACACTCGAGTTTTCCTTCTAATTTGGTTGCAATTGTTTTTTTTATGTCAACATAATATATCAATATAATACGCATCGACTTCCCGCGTGAGAGATGAGCGAAATTTGTTGAATTTTTTTTGTGAGCGCGCATGTACCAAATTTTTAACCGCGTCTTGTATTTCAGAACAATATTTTCCTCGTTTTGTAATGTTTGTCGATAGCTTAAATTTTGTTCACGTATATACCTATGCTGTGCATCATCGTATTGTTTATTTCGTCTATACGTATTGTTATAGTAAATGTTACGTAGTCAGAAGGAAAATGTTATTTTTATACCATTTTATTTTTCGAGTTTCTATATCATCCTTCTTGACACCAAGATTTCGTTTATTTATCCGTACATATATACAGATATACTTGTGTATAGTATGTATAATTTATAATATTTTACTGCGTTGTGTGGTAATCCAACATCTGGATAAAACTTACTCGTGGAATATATTGTATTAACGAGATGTGAGACCCAAGTTACAGGGATCTACTCCTTTCATCATGAGAATTATCTTGAAAATATTGAAGTAAACATTTGAAAAAATTCATATAGGTGGTTTAAAACAAAAACGAGGGCATAGTCTTTTGATTTTTTAAGAAAAAATAAATTTGTTAATAATAATTGAATATACAATTTTCGGTCGGTAATTATTGATCGAAAAAGGCATGAATTTCCAACGCAAAAATCAGGATTAAAATGCAGATTTAAAAAACTGAAAAAATTTGAGTATACTGTTTAAAACATGCCTAAGGGTATAGTGTTCAGGATTTTAAAACAAAATTTATTCCTTTCGTTTCTAAAAAAATATTAAAAATGACCATTTTCTGAGTCCGACATTCCCTTAAAAATACTATAATTAGTTGTGAGTGTGATAAAATCACAGACTGACAAAGTCGGAAAAGTTACTGGGATCAAGAGGGATCAATCTTCAAAAACCCGATAATTGTAATTAAAAATTTATCAAAACAGAAGGAATTTAAAATTAATAAATAATCACATTTCGTCAGTAACAATAGGGTATTAAAATCGAACTTTATTGCGACTATTCAAAAATCTCTATATTATTGAAAGTTTGTATAGATGTTTTTCAAAGCAAATGGAATAGCATTATATACGACAAATTTAAAATAAAACATACCTATTGTTAATAAAAAAAAAAACTAATTTTTACTTGTCGCGTCCCTTCAAGCGAATCCTTAAAATTCTAAACTTTTATTCCAGCAAAAACTTTACTATTTTTTTTAAATAATTTTGTTGCATTTCGTTACTCAGTGATTTCTTATATTAAAGACCATTGTAAGTTTTAATACAATATTTTTCTCTATATACAAGTAAAAACCAAATGTAACCCATTGTATAATTTGTTATTTAATCGTTAAAATGTATATTGTTCATTATCATTCAAATCCAAATATTTACAATCAAAATGTTGCGATTATATTTTTGGATGCAAAATCAAATAGGGTTGTTAACGCGATGTTCAACTTGTTTTCGACCAGCCAAATTTTGACTAGGGTCGTAAACACTAAGCTTTACTTCCTATTTTAAACCTCGGTGAATGTTACGGTCCATCCGAAACACAATATTGCGTAAGCGCGCAGTAAACATACGACGAATCGTTCGAACGATATTTCGCAAATTCGTTGAATCGGTTGAACGCATCGAGAAATATATTTATTAAAATTGTCTAAACTGTAATAGTAAACGAGTAACAAACTTTGTTGAATAAGAAAAAAAAATCTATTGTACCTATAATGTCAAAATTAAATAGAAATAATAGCATAAATTAATATATAAGTTTAGTCAATATTACTATTAATTTATCAGAATGAGGAGGATTCGTCTCTCCTTTATTGTACAACGCAATATAGAAATTAAATTTAACATTCTTCTCCGCGTGCAGAAGTTTGCGAGAAAACTCGTTTTCCAATATTATCGGTCGAAAAGATGTACTTATAGAATACGTTCGAAAATAATTAGGGAAATCGCGCGAAACAGGTGCGCTCTAACCGGTGACGTAATGCGGGCGGTCGCGCAAGCTCAAGGTTAAGGCTACGCGCGGTAAGAAGTTCAAGTTGTCGTCGAGTGAATATATGCATTGCGTAATATTTAGTATAGTACACACGTACAGAACACACGCTCCCGCTATTCTTATCCGAAAGAAAGACGTTTCCAACAAAAGTTCTTTTTTTTTCTTTTTAACGATTGAGTCAATATTGATTATTTCGTACACACTCGAGTTTTCCTTCTAATTTGGTTGCAATTGTTTTTTTTATGTCAACATAATATATCAATATAATACGCATCGACTTCCCGCGTGAGAGATGAGCGAAATTTGTTGAATTTTTTTTGTGAGCGCGCATGTACCAAATTTTTAACCGCGTCTTGTATTTCAGAACAATATTTTCCTCGTTTTGTAATGTTTGTCGATAGCTTAAATTTTGTTCACGTATATACCTATGCTGTGCATCATCGTATTGTTTATTTCGTCTATACGTATTGTTATAGTAAATGTTACGTAGTCAGAAGGAAAATGTTATTTTTATACCATTTTATTTTTCGAGTTTCTATATCATCCTTCTTGACACCAAGATTTCGTTTATTTATCCGTACATATATACAGATATACTTGTGTATAGTATGTATAATTTATAATATTTTACTGCGTTGTGTGGTAATCCAACATCTGGATAAAACTTACTCGTGGAATATATTGTATTAACGAGATGTGAGACCCAAGTTACAGGGATCTACTCCTTTCATCATGAGAATTATCTTGAAAATATTGAAGTAAACATTTGAAAAAATTCATATAGGTGGTTTAAAACAAAAACGAGGGCATAGTCTTTTGATTTTTTAAGAAAAAATAAATTTGTTAATAATAATTGAAAAGACGATTTTCGGTCGGTAATTATTGGTCTAAAAGGCATGAATTTCCAACGCAAAAATCAGGATTAAAATGCAGATTTAAAAACTGAAAAAATTTGAGTATACTGTTTAAAACATGCCTAAGGGTATAGTGTTCAGGATTTTAAAACAAAATTTATTCTTTCGTTTTAAAAAATATTAAAAATGACCATTTTCTGAGTCCGACATTCCCTTAAAAATACTATAATTAGTTGTGAGTGTGATAAAATCACAGACTGACAAAGTCGGAAAAGTTACTGGGATCAAGAGGGATCAATCTTCAAAAACCCGATAATTGTAATTAAAAATTTATCAAAACAGAAGGAATTTAAAATTAATAAATAATCACATTTCGTCAGTAACAATAGGGTATTAAAATCGAACTTTATTGCGACTATTCAAAAATCTCTATATTATTGAAAGTTTGTATAGATGTTTTTCAAAGCAAATGGAATAGCATTATATACGACAAATTTAAAATAAAACATACCTATTGTTAATAAAAAAAAACTAATTTTTACTTGTCGCGTCCCTTCAAGCGAATCCTTAAAATTCTAAACTTTTATTCCAGCAAAAACTTTACTATTTTTTTTTAAATAATTTTGTTGCATTTCGTTACTCAGTGATTTCTTATACTAAAGACCATTGTAAGTTTTAATACAATATTTTTCTCTATATACAAGTAAAAACCAAATGTAACCCATTGTATAATTTGTTATTTAATCGTTAAAATGTATATTGTTCATTTCATCAAATCCAAATATTTACAATCAAAATGTTGCGATTATATTTTTGGATGCAAAATCAAATAGGGTTGTTAACGCGATGTTCAACTTGTTTTCGACCAGCCAAATTTTGACTAGGGTCGTAAACACTAAGCTTTACTTCCTATTTTAAACCTCGGTGAATGTTACGGTCCATCCGAAACACAATATTGCGTAAGCGCGCAGTAAACATACGACGAATCGTTCGAACGATATTTCGCAAATTCGTTGAATCGGTTGAACGCATCGAGAAATTATTTATTAAAATTGTCTAAACTGTAATAGTAAACGAGTAACAAACTTTGTTGAATAAGAAAAAAAAATCTATTGTACCTATAATGTCAAAATTAAATAGAAATAATAGCATAAATTAATATATAAGTTTAGTCAATATTACTATTAATTTATCAGAATGAGGAGGATTCGTCTCTCCTTTATTGTACAACGCAATATAGAAATTAAATTTAACATTCTTCTCCGCGTGCAGAAGTTTGCGAGAAAACTCGTTTTCCAATATTATCGGTCGAAAAGATGTACTTATAGAATACGTTCGAAAATAATTAGGGAAATCGCGCGAAACAGGTGCGCTCTAACCGGTGACGTAATGCGGGCGGTCGCGCAAGCTCAAGGTTAAGGCTACGCGCGGTAAGAAGTTCAAGTTGTCGTCGAGTGAATATATGCATTGCGTAATATTTAGTATAGTACACACGTACAGAACACACGCTCCCGCTATTCTTATCCGAAAGAAAGACGTTTCCAACAAAAGTTCTTTTTTTTTGTTTTTTCACCGATACCAATATAAAACATCCGTAAATTTTATTAATTCGTTAACGCAGGAGATTTCAATGATCAATTACACAAGGAAGCTTCGTTGCGAGTTAATGATTGAGTATCTAAAACATCACTTTGTACGCAAGTTTCTTTTGAAATACTTCGAAACTCGCAGTCGCGGTGAAACGCAACAATGTATAAGCTTCAAATTGATCAATCCCTCCATTATATGCATAAAAGGAAAAAAGGAAAAATAATGAACAACAAAATCCTGGAAGGTTTCCCGGAGTGATCGTGCAAAAAAGGTGACTCATTCCCCCGCGCGTATATATGTATATATATTTGTATTACGCTAAAGTGTCCCCGCGCGTTCGCGCCTTCTTTGATCTGGCGCATCAATTGACGGCGCTTATTACGAAAGAATTAATCGACGCTTCTCTCTTACGGAAAGTCCCGCTGAACTCGGTGCAATGGCGCCCGACTTTTTTTTTTATCTTTATCTTTCGTTACGGTGGGCTTTTTCTATACACCAGGTATGTCCACACGTAAGATATGTATATATTATTACATAGAGTTGCGAAATACGATGACTCGATTATTTTTCTTTCGATCTACTAATTCTTATACTTTTTTCTTTTTAACGATTGAGTCAATATTGATTATTTCGTACACACTCGAGTTTTCCTTCTAATTTGGTTGCAATTGTTTTTTTTATGTCAACATAATATATCAATATAATACGCATCGACTTCCCGCGTGAGAGATGAGCGAAATTTGTTGAATTTTTTTTGTGAGCGCGCATGTACCAAATTTTTAACCGCGTCTTGTATTTCAGAACAATATTTTCCTCGTTTTGTAATGTTTGTCGATAGCTTAAATTTTGTTCACGTATATACCTATGCTGTGCATCATCGTATTGTTTATTTCGTCTATACGTATTGTTATAGTAAATGTTACGTAGTCAGAAGGAAAATGTTATTTTTATACCATTTTATTTTTCGAGTTTCTATATCATCCTTCTTGACACCAAGATTTCGTTTATTTATCCGTACATATATACAGATATACTTGTGTATAGTATGTATAATTTATAATATTTTACTGCGTTGTGTGGTAATCCAACATCTGGATAAAACTTACTCGTGGAATATATTGTATTAACGAGATGTGAGACCCAAGTTACAGGGATCTACTCCTTTCATCATGAGAATTATCTTGAAAATATTGAAGTAAACATTTGAAAAAATTCATATAGGTGGTTTAAAACAAAAACGAGGGCATAGTCTTTTGATTTTTTAAGAAAAAATAAATTTGTTAATAATAATTGAAAAGACGATTTTCGGTCGGTAATTATTGGTCTAAAAGGCATGAATTTCCAACGCAAAAATCAGGATCAAAATGCAGATTTAAAAAACTGAAAAAATTTGAGTATACTGTTTAAAACATGCCTAAGGGTATAGTGTTCAGGATTTTAAAAAAATTTATTCTTTCGTTTCTAAAAAATATTAAAAATGACCATTTTCTGAGTCCGACATTCCCTTAAAAATACTATAATTAGTTGTGAGTGTGATAAAATCACAGACTGACAAAGTCGGAAAAGTTACTGGGATCAAGAGGGATCAATCTTCAAAAACCCGATAATTGTAATTAAAAATTTATCAAAACAGAAGGAATTTAAAATTAATAAATAATCACATTTCGTCAGTAACAATAGGGTATTAAAATCGAACTTTATTGCGACTATTCAAAAATCTCTATATTATTGAAAGTTTGTATAGATGTTTTTCAAAGCAAATGGAATAGCATTATATACGACAAATTTAAAATAAAACATACCTATTGTTAATAAAAAAAAACTAATTTTTACTTGTCGCGTCCCTTCAAGCGAATCCTTAAAATTCTAAACTTTTATTCCAGCAAAAACTTTACTATTTTTTTTTAAATAATTTTGTTGCATTTCGTTACTCAGTGATTTCTTATACTAAAGACCATTGTAAGTTTTAATACAATATTTTTCTCTATATACAAGTAAAAACCAAATGTAACCCATTGTATAATTTGTTATTTAATCGTTAAAATGTATATTGTTCATTATCATCAAATCCAAATATTTACAATCAAAATGTTGCGATTATATTTTTGGATGCAAAATCAAATAGGGTTGTTAACGCGATGTTCAACTTGTTTTCGACCAGCCAAATTTTGACTAGGGTCGTAAACACTAAGCTTTACTTCCTATTTTAAACCTCGGTGAATGTTACGGTCCATCCGAAACACAATATTGCGTAAGCGCGCAGTAAACATACGACGAATCGTTCGAACGATATTTCGCAAATTCGTTGAATCGGTTGAACGCATCGAGAAATATATTTATTAAAATTGTCTAAACTGTAATAGTAAACGAGTAACAAACTTTGTTGAATAAGAAAAAAAAATCTATTGTACCTATAATGTCAAAATTAAATAGAAATAATAGCATAAATTAATATATAAGTTTAGTCAATATTACTATTAATTTATCAGAATGAGGAGGATTCGTCTCTCCTTTATTGTACAACGCAATATAGAAATTAAATTTAACATTCTTCTCCGCGTGCAGAAGTTTGCGAGAAAACTCGTTTTCCAATATTATCGGTCGAAAAGATGTACTTATAGAATACGTTCGAAAATAATTAGGGAAATCGCGCGAAACAGGTGCGCTCTAACCGGTGACGTAATGCGGGCGGTCGCGCAAGCTCAAGGTTAAGGCTACGCGCGGTAAGAAGTTCAAGTTGTCGTCGAGTGAATATATGCATTGCGTAATATTTAGTATAGTACACACGTACAGAACACACGCTCCCGGTTATTCTTATCCGAAAGAAAGACGTTTACAACAAAAGTTCTTTTTTTTTTGTTTTTTCACCGATACCAAATATAAAACATCCGTAAATTTTATTAATTCGTTAACGCAGGAGATTTCAATCGATCAATTATACGAAGGAAGCTTCGTTGCGAGTTAATGATTGAGTATCTAAAACATCACTTTGTACGGCAAGTTTCTTTTGAAATACTTCGAAACTCGCAGTCGCGGTGAAACGCAACAATGTATAAGCTTCAAATTGATCAATCCCTTTTAATTAATATAAAACATCGCGCAGCACGGACGAACAAGTGACAAAAAAGAAAAAAAAAACAACGTAAGGAAACGTAAAGCTGTATGTGCAATTAACAACCAATTCTCGTCACGCAATCGTCAACAAAGTAATAAAAGTTTCAATAGACTCAATAATGTGTATAAAAGTGAAAAAAAAAATGAAAAATTAACCGTCGGGTTTCCGTGCGAAACGTTCTTTCCGATTCGCGTGAAAAGAATGCGTCGATCGGTTCTCGGAGTCGAAACCAGGGTTGCAAATATTTAATTACTTTTCTAATTCAATTCAATTCCTACATTAATTAGTAATTACTTTGTACTGACTATTAAACTTTTTTTAATTCTTAATTACTTTTATACTGAGTAATTAAATTTTTTTTTAATTAATAATTACTTATGTACTGAGTAATTAAACTTTATTTTAATTATTAATTACTTTTGTACTTACAAGGAGACCCTCATATGTTTGGGAAACGGATCGTGCCCAGCTTCTAGTATATGTTTTCTAATATAAAAATATGAAAAAAGCCAGAGCCGCAGACTCTAACAATCGTTTTTTCAAAAGTTATACGCTGTTAAAGCAAAATTTCCAAGGAAAAGAGACTTCACTTTAAACGCTTATAACTTCTGACCTATCAAATATTGACATTCAAATCAAAATTTACTGAAAAGCTGAGATAAAATAGATGTATTTAAAAAAAAAGTACGTTCAAATCCGTTAAAATGGAGCAGAGTTATAGCCGAATTAAGAATTTAAAGAAATTTAGCTTAAAAAAATCAATAAAATTGTACTGCTCAATTTTTGTTTAAAATTGCTTCTAATTCTTAATTTGGTTATAACTCTGCTCCATTTTAATGGATTTGAACGTACTTTTTTTTAAAATGTATCTATTTTATCCCAGCTTTTCAGTAAACTTTGGTTTGAATGTCAATATTTGATAGGTCAGAAGTTATAAGCGTTTAAAGGAAAGTCTCTTTTTTTGGAAATTTTGCTTCAAGAGCATATAACTTTTGAAAAAACGATTGTTAGAGTCTGCGGCTCTGGCTTTTTTCATATTTTTATATTAGAAAACATATACTACAAGCTGGGCACGATCCGTTTCCCAAACATATGAGGGTCTCCTTGTTAGTAATTAAACTTTTTTATAATTAATAATTACTTTGGGACTGAGTAATTAAACTTTATTTTAATTACTAATTACTTTTGTACTGAGTAATTCAACTTTATTTTAATTATTAATTACTTTCGTACTTAGTAATTAAACTTTTTTTTAATTCTTAATTACTTTCGTACTTAGTAATTAAACTTTTTTTTAATTCTTAATTACTTTTCTACTGAGTAATTAAACTTTATTTTAATTATTAATTACTTTTGTACTTAGTAATTAAACTTTTATTTAATTCTTAATTACTTTTCTACTGAGTAATTAAACTTTTTTTTAATTAATAATTACTTTTCACTGAGTAAGGATTACCCATCAGTTTTTGAGTTTTTCTTAAAATTAAATACTGCTTTACCATCATCCGCTCCAGAAAGGAGGCTTTTTTCGATTGCCACGCTTCTGGACAGTTCATTTCAAATGTAATTATTAATTTAAATAAGGTTTAAATACTCAGTCCTAAAGTATTTATTAATTAAAAAATAGTTTAATTACTCAGTACAAAAGTAATTAATAATTAAAATAAAGTTTAATTACTCAGACCCAAAGTAATTATTAATTAAAAAAAAGTGTAATTACTAAGTACAAAAGTAATTAATAATTAAAAGAAAGTTTAATTACTCAGTACATAAGTAATAATAAAAATTAAATATAAAGTTTAATTACTCAGTCCCAAAGGAATTATTAATTAAAAAAAAGTTTAATTACTAAGTACAAAAGTAATTAGTAATTAAAATAAAGTTTAACTACTCGGTACAAAAGTAATTATTAATTAAAAAAAGTTTAATTACTCAGTATAAAAGTAATTTCGAATTAATATGGAGTTTAATTAATAAGCCAAAAAGTAATTACTAATTAAATTTTCTCGTAATTACAATTTTTGCAACCCTGGTCGAAACGAAGAAATTAACGATCGTCGAGAATTGAAGTCGAGAGCGCGCACTGGGAGGAAAAAAAAAGCACACATAAAACGAAGCTCGATCGAGGGAGAAAAATCTAGATTTGTCCGTGCGCTTAACGCGTAACAAAGAATAAGTATACGTCTTTTTTTTTGTTCACTCCGAAGTACACGTACGCTGGCTGATCGAAACGTTTTGTTCTACTTGAGTTTCCAGGACTTTCCATTTGCTTAGCGCTGTCGCGTCTTTTAAACTCTGTTCTCTCTCTACAGCGCTTTCTTTTTCGCTCTTTTTATCTCTTAATGCGTTTGCTATATCGTCGTTGTTTTCAACTGCAAATATGTTTGACCACGGAAACAATTAATTTCGATCTTTATTTGTAATCTCTATTTAATGGAATCGGTGAAAGTACGTTTCATTGTTAATAACAATATTAATCGTATACGTATTATGACTTATTATCGATCGACCCCTCTCCGTAATTTGTTTATATTAAAAAATATTTCATGTATACGACGAGGCTATTATACTCGTAGTTAATCGTATTAGACACTTAATGTATTATTTAAACTGAGTACAACGAAATAGTCTATATACCCAGTATACCAATTACGAGATTGTCATCAAACTTTTTCTTTTTATTACTGTCGTCCTAGGTAAAATATTATGGTGAAGCATAAAACGATAATTTCCGACGAAATTGTTTTTACCTTGACACCATATTCGTCTTACGTATAGGTAGTGGATTTTATTATCTCTAAACTAAAAGAAAAAAAATGTTTTCTCAAACAATCGGATCTCTTTGTACAACGTAGTAAATTTTGACATTGTATATCAATCAAAATTAACAAAAAAAAATAGTTATAAAAATAACGAGATAAAATAAAAACTCTATATATACTTGTATGAATTCCATGGGTATTTCGTAAAAGTGTATATTGATTTTTAAAATAAAGCACTTTATAATTAGAGTGTAGACATATATATGTATATATAGATACACGTTAGGAATATGAAAAGTATAATTATAATTATTTTTGCAGAAATGAAGAAAATAATTTGAAAGTAACGATCGATAATAATGGGAAGCGTAAAATGATTAAAATATGAAAATTAATACTCGATAGAAATGATAAATCGACGAATATATATAAATAAACTAAATTCAGTGGTTTTGTTTACAGAGGACCGAAGAGAGCTCGATGGCCAAAGGGAAAGCGAGGAAAGATTAAAGATGAAAAGGTGCAGGTAGACGACGAGGACGAGAAGTATACGAGAACGATAAGGAAAGGAACGTGGAAGCGTCTCCTCTAATCTGGGGGCACCTAATACACGAAACAAACAAACCGTGAGTCAGTCGAGCGGGAGGTTGTACACCGTACATACAGTAGACCCAAAAGAGTGAGGGAGAGGGAGAGGGAGAGGGAGAGGAAGAGAGCGAGAGAGAGAGAGAGAGAGAGAGAGGAGGGGGAGTGAGAGAGTGGATTCGCCACCTTATCTCTCGGAGGGTTTTAAGGCGACGACGCGGAGCTCGTCACCTCAGTAGTCGTTCGCGCGTCGTGCAAAAGTGAACCAAAAGAAAGAGAGAGCCTAAGAGCAAGAGAACAAGAGAGCAAGAGAGCAAGAAAGAGAGAGAGAGAGAAAGAGAGTGTGATATTATAGGGGGGCAGAAGCCAGAAAATCAGCCCAGAGGAGACCAATGAACGGAGCGCGCAAACGGCGCGAGAGTCGACGAGAACGAGTGACGAAACGTACGCTACCAAGGGACTTGGACTTGGACCTCGCTTGCCCCGAACTATTTTTCACCGATCTTTTTTTTACCACGGGATACTTCGACGTAAAAGGATCTCACAATGGGTAAGTTTCCCACTCGCGTATATATGTATTTGTTATTTCCACACTGTATACTTATTCGTGTCCTGCCGAACGGTGTATACGTGTACGCATCGTACGTCCCATCCTATCGTAATCGCGATCGATTCTCCACTGAAAACTCAAACGAGACACTTTCTCTTACTTCAACGTATATTTATATATATGCACACACGGATGTATCGCGTATGTAATTTGCAAACTTAAAAGTTACCAATGAACGATCCTAATAATTTCAATGTTTCACATTTAAACAACTCCTCGAATGTTTTAATCGATAAATTTATTATACAGAAACGAACTGAATGTCACAATGAAGTTTAAACGCAATTACGATAGTTGGTAGCCACCGAGACGTGGCGCGTGTCCTCTAAACGACGAAGTATTTAAATTAACCTTAATTTTATATCCCGAAACAATGTGTAAATTAATTCCGATAATGGTACTTGCAAGGGCACACACGCACCGGTACGAACTTTTCCGTCTATCGATTCTAACGCGCAATGTAATTATATCCTATACTGTTAATGCAAAGTGAAAGAGAGAACGATATATCGACTCGATTACGCGTTCACCATCATTTTCATTCTAAAATTATAATAAATTAAACGTACTTTCGGTAATGGTTAATCATTTTCATTGTTTTTCTAAATGTTACACGTGTTATCGCACCTTTCAACTGATGAACGAAAGAAAAAAAAAAATGTTACGTTTCGTTTGAACAATACTGATTGTTATTCTTTACGCGGTGTTATTATCCTTATCGTAGCGCGCGTATATGCTAAACAATTGGGAATTATCTTGGTGAAAAGAAAAAGTAAACATAAACAACATATAAGGAAAAATAATTGCATCGATTTATAGAGTTTCCACATGTATGCTATACAGTTGAACTTTAACTTTGGACTTTCACTCGATTCTATAACTTGTCGGCGACCTATATATTAAAACATTCGACATTATCTAATTTGCGGAAAAAAAATAATTGAGTTTACGTGCTCTCGTGATTATAACGCAGCTTCGATTTCATTGGGTTTTAAATGTAAAGAAGAAAAAATAATTTAGATGGCCTCTTAACGTGTATTCTCCGACGAATCGTAATTTTGCAAAAACATGCACTATTTGTTAAAGAAAAAAACTTTTGTTGTTTAACGTTACATTGTGAATGACCCTAATTGATAACTATGATCTCTCGGTGACGTCAATATTTATTATACATATTTATTTTTTTCTCCTCGATGTAAAATAATCCTACGCATTGGTAATTTATTGAGAAGATAATGATTAAACGTTAAAAATGTACACGCATACATATATAATATGGACTAGATCGAGAAGAGCGCGAATAAGTCGATTTAAATGTTGAATTTCAAACAATTCGGAAACGCGCTATTGTATACGCCGCTCTTGCGCTTGCGCTATCTAAAAACTGATATCGCGGAACGAGGCAACTGGAAATACCAGATTTGAATCGTGGTCAATAGAGTTTAACGTAAACACACATATATATGTACATATATATCAATAAAATCATCGACACCCGCATATACGAAGAAATTGATCGATATCTTATATTCACGATTATATTTTTAAACGTTATATTAATAATCTAACGCGCATTGTTTTTCTTAATTACTCAATTGTGATAATCATTTATTTGGCTCGTCTACGCGGAGTATAATATATTTGTATTGTAAATTTTATTGCAACTCTATCGATGTAAATTGCTCTCCCGGAAAAACGAAGTCGATTACTGTCTTTTCGAGTATATAGATATAGTTTTTTTTCTTCTGTGTGCACAACTATAAAGAGCTCATCTTTGTATAATAACGTTAAAATTATTAAAAAATTTCCTAACTCCCCGACTTTATATTTTCTAATGCGAGTCGTAGAACGATACTTCGAGAACAATAGCGGTGAGTTTAAATTCAGGACGATTTGACGTACGCACGCGGAACATTCGAGAAATCGAAAATGAGCTATATCACTCGAGATGCGTACACGGTATTTATCACCTGTGAAAATTGTACTTAGTAGCGGAATCCTCTTGTATGCGTGAAATCTGTTCTGTTGACGAGACAAATATGATGTTTAATATTGTTCAAACGTATAGGAGTTAATTGACGTTAACTATGAACCACTTAATTGACGTTGCAATAAAAATTATCACGACTGGTGTATGTGACTTTTAAGAAATTGCATTGTGACTCATTCTTCCGACTACTGTTATAATTAATATGCTTTATTGTCATCATTAATACACGTTATTATTTCTCTTTTTCTTTTTTATTTTTCTAGTTTTATTTATTTTACTACGTTGCACAATGTCTCTGTTACTCTACCGAAACCGTATCACTTTTTCTCGCAGTTAATATTTACAATTTATTAGAGTTACGATGCTATATTGTTAATTAACATTTGCGTATCGATACGTATTTTTATCAAAATTAATTTTTTATATTTAGAAAAAAATAATAATGATTTTAGTACTTTATATTTTAACAGAAAGTTCCACGCAGTTAATTGTTTCAAATTAAGAGAGATTTATTGAGAACGAACACAATTCCTCAACTACAAAATTTAGTTTGAATAAAATGTTGCGTTGAATTCAATCAATTTTTTTTATTACGAAATAATCATGCTTGTAAATAATAATAAAAAATAAATTTAAATTTGCAAATTTAATATTTATTCGGTTTTCCGGACGGAAATATTTTCTTACGCTATCGTAATGAATATTAAATATGAAAATATATTTTCATTTTTTAACGTTTACTTCATTTATATATGCATAAAAAGTATACATGTATGCATTTATTATTGGACGTATTACGTATTACGATGCGTACATTGCATCCTAATAAATTATATTTATATGTATAAATCAATTTTGTTTATAATTGTTTACGATAAAAAAAATGTTATTTTAATTTACAGGGCTCGACTTCCTGGCAGACGGAGGCGCCGACTTCGAGCACGCCATCACGGTGACAGGTAAAAATAAATGTATTCTTATCTCGTGACAATGCACCGTCTCTCTCACCGATTTTAATCGTCGTGTATACTTTCAAGTGCAAAATTTAACAAAAATACAATATCTCTTACGAGCTCGTATACAAAATTATTCTATATCAACGATCTCGCCTATCACGAAAGAGTTATAAAAAAGAAAACCGAGTCTTGTGTGAATATACGAGGAAACCCACGTGCTTTGAGAATGGATGACCTTCCAATACACATTGTGTACGAGATCCGATCGATTGATTTCGCCCCGTAGGAAAAATTGTATTAACGTAAACGTTCTACCGTTATACAGTTTCTTCTTGTTCAATCGATTAAAAAAACACCGCATCCATATACTTATTTTCGTTATTGATTAACGCATATGTCGTATACATAAAATGCGATCTTTTGATTTTTAAGAAAAAAAATATTGAAAATTAAATACTATTTTAATTAATAATTATATAATTATAATAGTAATTGACATATTCGTACATTGCGATCTATTGATTAAAAAAATATATATATATATATAGAAAATAACAGCTATTTCAATTTATAATTATCCCGTGGTGTGTGGATCTCGTTAAACGGGTTGTAGTACCACGCGCGAAAAGAGATATACGTTTAAGAAATATTTTCCCTTGTACACCGCCCGTTTGGAATAATTCGTTCACGGAGTTTTTTTTTTATCGGCGCGTCAATCATCATCTTGCGTCTTCGGTACTCTTTGGGTTTGCATAGCAAATATTTGTATACGCGAGGCGATATAATTCCACCGATAAGAATACATATATATATAAATGTAAGCTACAATGGATCGCGATTGAGATCTCGAAGCATCCGCGATACGCACCGCGGACTTTGGATGCCTTCTACACCTATGTTTACTCGTTTTAATTCAATTTTCGCGGAAAACATTATCGTTACTCGGACGAACCTTATATACATAATTTAACAATTTTTCGATAATTATAAGAACAATATATAATGATTAAGATCTGCGGTTCGTTGAACGGAATACAAACGTTTGTCGCTCGGGTAAACGAATAAACAACAATGGTCTCGTATCTGAAATTCGATAAATTGATTAAAATTTTTCATACGTAATTTACGGTGTGGGGCAGTGTACCGTTAAAATTTTGAAATAAAAGTATAGTTAAAAGAAAAGAAAACAAAGGTAAAGAGCGTAATGGAAGGTACATATTTAAAGAAAAATGATACTTGTAAACACCCACTTATATATACGTGAACACACACACACACACATATAACGTTTATTACCTGTTTTGACAGACTGAACTAACGCGTATTACTCATAGAGCGACTCTATTGATATTTCGTACTATCCGTCTTGAAGAATTAATTTTTAAGCAACGCTAAACGATAAGCACGCGACCGCTCGTATATTATCGTTACATTTTTTTCTTTATAGTTAATATCTACAGTTTACGATCAGATTTTGATTCTTTATTTTTTTGTAATTAACTGGATTAACCGATGTATATGCACAATTGTATTTTTAGAATTTTGATAATATCGCCTACCGAATTTGTATATCTAGTATACGATTTCGTGAAGAAACGTGATATATATATATATGCATTCCGCAAAATTGTTTTGTTGTTCGCTTTATTTCCCCACCCCACGCGAATGTATATCTATAGAGCGGTCAGAAATTTTAATTAACGAATTAAACACGTTCAACATGAAACGTAAAAGATAATTATTAAATTTTGCATATCGTCACGTCATATTTATAAAGGATATGGAGAAACATATTGTATTAAAAATTACTATATGTATATAGTTTTTAGTCATAATCCAAAGAGTTACTAGAAAAAATATATAGAAAAAAATAATGTTTGTGTATATTTTATTGCATAGTCGTAAGAAGATTTACTGGAAATCAGGAAGTACTTTGTAGTTGTCAAACACGATATTATCTATAACTTAAAATTATAATTTTATTCGTTCTTAATATATATTTCTTATGGTTTTAAACAATGATTTGCACATTTACAACTATTGAAAAAAATATTTTATTGAATGCACCATCTTTTCTAGTGCAAAAGTCACTTAACATTTATAAAAATGTTGTAATAAAAATGAGTATGTCATTAATCAACCGAAGAGCAGACTTGATATATCATAAAAATTATTATGGTGTATATAATACAAAATACTGCATATCTGTTAAATTTTCCAGTAGTTGTAATTTTCATCATGTGTCCAAGTCTGTTCCTTCAATACTCAATGACATAATCATTTTTACAACATTCGTCGTGTAGTAACCATTTAGACTTTGTCACTCTGTGATTTCATTATTGAAAACTAAATAGTTATTTTTAATACAATATTTTGCTCCATGTACAAACTAAAAAAGAATAATTAATGAAAAAGAAAACGGATTTATACGGGATTTGATTGAAATCAGGTTTTGGGAAATTCCACTACATGCTGCTAGTGATCAGCGGGTTGATCTATATGGATACTGCCATCGGCGTGACAATTCTATCGTTCGTTTTACCAGCAGCGCAATGCGATCTTCAAATGGATTCAACGGCGAAAGGCTGGTTAACAGCGGCACCGATGCTGGGTAAATTGATATTATTTATTCTTATTGTTTCCGAATTTTGTTAGATGATGGTAAACTGTATTAACGACAAAATTTCGATTGTAGGTATGGTGATAGGTTCGTACATATGGGGGTGCCTGGCTGATACCAAAGGCCGTAAAATAGTCCTCATAGCCACACTACTTATGGACGGTATTGTTGGAATACTATCGTCTTTCGTACAGTATTTTTGGGTCTTCTTGGTATTCCGTTTTTTCAACGGTTTCGCGTAAGTTCACCGAGTATTCTATACTATTTTATTCGAATTATTATAAAAATCTTGTTAACGTTGTTTAATCGGATTTGTTGATTTAGCGTGACTGGTGCGATGGGAATTGTATTCCCATACTTGGGCGAATTTCAACCGACGAAGCATCGTGAAAAAATTTTGTGCTGGATGGAAATGTTCTGGACTGTTGGAGTTATCGTACTGCCGTGTAAGTATTTCGTTGAATCGTCGGAATAAAAATAACGCAGTGTTGAAAGATATATTCGTTTAAATGCAAAAGAAACGCGTATAATATCAATCGCGTGTCGTTAGAAATGTATTAATAATAGTGAAAAATGTGGATTGATTCCAGTAATCGCTTGGCTGATAGTGCCGTTACACCTGTCTTACGAAACGACGAGTTTCGATTTCAAATCTTGGAATCTCTTCGTGGCACTCTGCGCCTTACCTTCTCTCGTACTCGGGCTTTGGCTTTTCGCATTTCCCGAAAGTCCCAAGTTCCTCCTTGAATGCGGCGAGACTGACGAAGCCCTGGAAGTTTTCAAATGGATCTACGCACAGAATACTGGAAACGATCCCGACACCTACCCGGTAAGTTTTTCTTTTTTTTTTTTTTTTATTATTAAAACTATAATTATAACTTGAGCAAGGTGGATGAATCCGCTCCCTCTTTTGGAACAAAACGCAAAGCTATTTATGTGAAACCATAAGTTAATATTTATTTCCAAAGTATATAAATGAAGGTTGTTATGTAACATTTATTTAACAAAAAGCTGGTTGTTTCACCAAAAGTGTCTAATAACTATCGAGGATGAATGAATAGTTTCGCATAACTTCAAAATTCTCAATTTCTAGTACGATTAAAATTAATATTTTTTCTGAAAATTAGCTATAACTATACCTATATACATACCTTTGGTATTGTACATAATACACATAATGAATAATTTAATTTTATTTATAATAAAAATTATTATTACAAATAGTTATATATAAATAAAAATTAACTTAAAAGGATGTCTAAGTCAACAATTTTTCTTTCTTTTCGTGTGTATAGATAAACTTTTTTTTTTTAATATATATGTTCAACAAGTGCTTTAACAATTACATCGTATGACCTCCGTCGGTGATTAGTACTAACAAGGAGAGTGTCACACCTGCGGGAAATGGATATTTACCAAACTCTATAGGATATATTTTCTACTATAAAAATATAAAGAAACCCGAAGTTTTGGACACTAATGCTCTTTTTTTACGATAGATATAACCAGATAACCCAAAATTTCGTCACAAAACTTCTTAACTTTGATTGCTTATAACTTTTAAATAAATAAAGATGTACATTACAACCCCAATTCAAATGAAAGCTGAGATCAAGTAGATATATGCTGAGAAAAAATAGCCAAAATGATGGAAGAAATAAGAATTAGACAAAATTATAACGAAAATTCAGCATTAAAATTTGATGATTTTTTTAAGCCAAAATTTCGTAAGAAGAGCGTTAGAATCCGTAGCTTCGGGTCTCTTCATATTTTTATAGTAGAAAACATATCCTAGATTTGGTAAATATCCGTTTCCCGCAGGTGTGACACTCTCCTAGTAATTTGGGAGCATAAAAAAGCGACCTTAAAATAATAATAATAATAATGAAAAATTTGTTTCCGAAAAGTTGCTAATTAAATGATATATGTTAGGTGAAATCTCTGCAAGAAAAACCAAATACTAAAGATAAGAGTACCCGGACGTTGAAGTTGCACAAAAGAAAGGATTTGAAAGTCCTTGCTGCGGAAGTTTGGGATCTGACAAAGGCGCTTTGCAAGCCGCCCTATTTGAAAAACACGTTGCTCGCTTGCGGCATTCAATTTGGTTTGACGAGCAGCTACTACACGTTGATGGTTTGGTTCCCTGAATTATTTACTAGGTTCGTACATATCAATTTAATCCATTGTATAGGGTGATTCCACCATTATGTGAACAGACGTACACCAGTGAATCAACATGATCCATAGTACAAAATAATATACGATACGATGTATTTTACACATTTTCAATTTGATTTTGAAGCCCAAAAAATATTCTCCTATAGTTAATAATTAATTATTTGCATTTTTAACTAAGCAAAAGGAAATATCACGTGACAGCTGTTCAATTGCATTATTCGTTCATTCACTGGTGAAGTCATCCTACTTATATTTCTCCAAGTCATCATTTAAATTTTTGACTAATTATGAAAAATAATCCAAAATCAATGGTCGTTACAGATTCGAAGAATTCGAAGAGTTGTATCCAGGTGAATCAACGTCGGTGTGCATCGTATCGGCGACGCCTGAAAATTCAACCAACATCGATCCGTACGGTTGCGAAACGACGATCGCACCATCGGTATATCTGCACACAGTTTACATCGGTCTCGCTTGTGTACCTGGATCCATCGTACTTCCACTTTTCGTTCACAAGCTCGGCGCCAAATTTTTCCTCAGTAAGTTTTCATCTCTCTCTCTCTCTCTTTATTTTTTTTCCTTCTTCTTTCCATTTCGACCATGAAACCCTGGTTTAGAGACGAGACATAAAAATAAAGTATTTTCTTAAAATATAATTAAATAGTTCATATTTTTATGGAAATGTATTTTGCAATTAACACATTATGGATAAGATGTATCGTAAATGTATGACACGTAATGTAATTAAATGTTTCAGTCCTCTCCCTCATGGTATCTGGCGGTGTAACCGTGAGCTTTTACTACGTCACGAACGCAACCCAGAATTTAATGTTGTCTTGCGTTTTCGAAGCTCTTACCTCACTTGGAATTTCCTTAGTTTACTGCGTTATTGTCGATATGTTTCCGACTAATCTCAGGTAAGGCACCTAAATACTTTTCGTTTTAATGTCTTTCGATCAAATAACAAATAATAACAATCCGCCCGAATAAATATTTTTCTCGTATGAAAAACGAAGAAGAATGCGAGAAAGAAGAAGAAAAAAAAGTGCGTCACAAAATTTCGAACGCATTCGACAGCTGTTTATTTCGTAACTATACGGTTGACGTGCGTGCGAACACGAAAATTTTATTTTTGGCCTGCTTTTAACGGCCTTTGGCACTGGGCTTTCATCGGGGATAAAGAAAAGAAGGACTTTTGGCGAGACTTGGCGCACGTATCTTTTCGTAAATTAATCGCACGGAGAGCTTTTAACGCAACGTCTTTATACTTTCGAATAATTTAAACGCATTCTCAACTCGTGTATATATATATATATCGCGAATTGTTTTCCAAAAGGTTTTTCCTTCGAAACGTGTTTTCTTAAATCGAGGATGACTATGAAAATAACAATGTTTTCATATACACGAATTTTAAAATGCCTTTTTGTTTATTTGAGGAATTTATAAGCGAAATCTCAAAATCTAATATATTGATCGTTATGGTGTGTATTTTTGTTCGTTTCAGGGTTATGGCAGCGGCATTGTCATTAACTATGGGTCGACTAGGCGCTTTAGTTGGCAATCTCGTGTTCGGCTACTTAATCGATCTGGCCTGTGTTGTCCCAGTCATTTTATTCGCTGCTTTCCTTTTCGGTAAGTTCATTCTTTTGTTTTCAGGTTCTATTTTCATTACGTGTGTATCATACATCTATAAAATTAAATGGTCTTGCATTTTTTACTATTCTCCCCCCACACACTGAGGAAAGTAGATGTTTGCGATAAATGAATATTTTTTGACTATTTAATCACCGTGTATTTGAGTAAGGTAAAAGTACTCATTGTGGAATGATATTAGAAGGGTATATATTTATATTTTTTAATTAATTTGGGATATTTAAAATATAATAATATATCTATATTAGAGTTTTTTAATGCTCGTTTTAGTTCTAAATATTAAATAATATAGATAAAAAATGATCGATATGCATATATTATGAAACACTATAATAAATTAAATTTTGAGATTAAATACATGTATCTCTATACAGGGAGATTTACTGGATAATAATATTATCCAGTAGAGGATATAGTTTAAAAGTTTAAAGTATAGTTGGTTATTAATTAAAAATACCGTAAAAATGATTAAGAAATCTAAGCAAATATGAAATTTTTTGACATAAGAGCGTGTTCCATTACTCGGACACTACTGCCGATATATGCACCGAATATGAAACGTCATTTGTGTGCTGTTTCATAAATACAAACAAATAAACCAAATATACATATTGTGGAACACTCGGGTTTTACATATAAATAAATAAAATGAAAATTGCCAATTTTATCATTTTAAACGATATATAAAAATACTGATTTTGATAAATTTGTACATGCATAAAATGTTCATTTATTTGTAATAAAATACGATCCGTAAATTTATATTTTTGCTTACTTAAGTAACCTTACGAATTATGTGATTATGAAGATTCTTGAAGAGATTCTAGATTTTTACTATAATACATAATTTGTTTATAGCATTTATATTTTTTCATGCATGTTTTTCAACATGTGTATTATGATTGTTATAAGCAGAGGTATTAGAATTTTATTTTTTTTATATATTTTACATTTTTATAAATTTACGTACTGTTCTATCAATAGGGCACTGTTCCACAACTGATACGTTTACCTTAGCATCGTGCAAAAAGGAACCTAATTGATTTATATAATTATAAAACACAAAAATTTGATAATTACAATATTGTTATTGCATGTAGATATGAAGTAATAAGATATTATGAATAAATTAAGGAGATGTAAACCTATTAAAACAGAATCACTATTTATTTTTTCTTAAGCGACCAGTATACTTTATCGAAAAAAACGCTCTGTAACGGCGTTGTATTTACATTAAAGATAGTCTATGAATTTTTTCAAATTTTTTTATCATTAAATCAACGAGATTTTTGAGCAGCCGTGCAGCATTGTTTTTAACTATATATTACCGACCAAAAAATGGTTATTTCTATATAATTCATTTAAAATTAATTATTTTGAAACAATCGCTCTGTAACGGTATTCTATTTGCTTTCAACATTATCTGTAAATTTTTTCAGATTTTTAATTCCATTAGTTTTTTAAATTTTTGGGATTTTAGATGTAGGTTCCTGTAATTTGGCTATCACTTCTCCTTAATATACTTATATTTCAATTTTCCTCGCAATGTCACTCTTCGAAATTTTTCTCTTATCAAAGTTTATTGGAAATATTCACTTATCTCTCAGTGTATTTACGATACACACTTACAAACTATTTTTAACACAATTATTTCTATAAACTCTGTTAATTAATTATCAAATTTTCAGCTTGCGGATTTCTGTCGATCTTTTTACCGAAGACTGGAAAGGACACGCTAGACTAACCTGCACAAGAGACTTAACGATATATATATACATAGGGTCTCTGCGAGCAGCATCCAAACCATATTCGCAGATCTTCCATAAACGTGGGCTTGTCGCGTGCTCGCGATTCCGTAAATTATATATACATATGGATAAAAATATAAACGACGTGCCTTATTTATTATACAATGTATATTTCAAACATATATATATACACACACGCGTGAGTGATATTTTACCGCGAACACAAGAGAAGTACGTAATGAGACCACGCTTACGACGAGTATTCACGATGTGATAATCGTTTATCTTTATCGATACATACACACACATATATATATATACATATGTATTTATATATGTCATATATATATATTTCATACGCGTTTTTAGGTATGTGTGTGACCGAGTGGGTGTACAGTCTATATATGCATGCCAAAAGTTTCAAATACTTCGAATGCAGCGGTAAATAAAAAATACTTGTAGGGAATTTGCGTATTCTTCGAAGATTGACGAAAAGAAAAAAAATAACGATATACAAAGAGATTTTTCGGATGGTCCGCACGTATATATATATAGGTATCAATAAGTTTTTACGCATTACGCGAGACCCCTGAAAGTGCCATTTCATTTTACCATTTGCCTCTATTATGTGCGTAGTATACGCGCGTACAATCACTGTTTTTAATTACCAATTTTCATCTACACGTTAGGAAAAATAATATTTTTACATATATTTAAACGATCAAACGGTATGTTCCGATCGCGCTGGGAATATCTTTAAAAAAATTCGTTGTAATACTTATATTGATTTTCTGTTTTACGCTCGCGACGTTTATATCGTTCGCTAAGTGCCTTAAAGAAAGATTATTTAAAAAGAAAATGTGTAGTGAATGATACAGAGTTACCTAGACGACTTATACGTATACGGTTCATCGAAAACGTGCCTGGTGTACGCGTCCGTATAATAAACAATTAATTTTACGGTGAACATTGACTCGGCGAGGATACATAATCGCTTGAAAATAGTACACACATGTCATGGATATTAATAATATCGCATTGAAGTGAAAAATGGGAGGAAGTAAACGAAGATGAATGCTAAAAAAGAATAGCAATAAATATATTGAGACCGATAGTTGAAAATTTGTTACAAAAAGGCTCTCGGTCTATTTTATATATATACGCGCTTTATCACTTCCGGGGGTGGGTGAAATATACTTTATTCCTTGTAAATATACATATATACTTTATATTTATTTATCGTATATTTTATTTCTTGCAAATTTAATGCAAATTTAATACATATATATATAATACACAGAGTAGTAGCATACAGTAAGAGAATTACGATCTCGATAAACATTTTTTTTTTTCGTTTTTATATAGCTGTATTGTTACTGTTGTTCCGAATAAAAAAAAATCATACACGTCGTTGTAAGCTACGTATGTGCGTTAAGAAAAAGAAAAAAGAAATCATATATATAATGTAAATCGTTCTTTTAATATAGAAAAAAATTTGCTAAATACGCTTTTGAGAAGTACCTTATACGTATTCTTATTATATGTATGTGCGTTTATTTTGTTAGGTCTCTATCGTTGTACGTATACACCGCTCCTAATTAAATATTGCGTTTCAGCGAACGCTAAACGATACTTTTCGGTAGTTATAACGTTAATTATCGCAATGTCTCTTGATTACGTGACGTTGTTAGTTGTTGGTTTTCTATTAAGGGAAGATCGGTCGCGCAATAATCGAAATAACGCGTGATTCGTGAATCCGAATGATTTTAATTTTAGGGGAAACTATCGGTATTAATCCGATATGTCGATGAACACATTAGAGTTTACGAGAATTGTTTTATTTTATTTTTTTTTTTCGTCGCAACGCGCTGTGAAATATTACTATATATAGAGTTGTATATAGAGTTGCGCAGGTAATATCGAAAGTTATAGCATTGAAAAATATTATAAAGAAGAAAATAAAAAGTATTTTACATATTATGTACATGAATATAAGTATTGTTATAGTAGTTATTACTATTATATTATTATTATTATTATTATTATTATATCTATATAAGTAATAAATTTTAATTTTGAAAATTAACAAATTGAGTTATTTTTTTGATCATCGTCCGTTACTTTGTTCCCTGACAGACTGAAAGTGTTTATTACTATGTAAATATGGAACAACAAACATTATGATAAAATATATCACGCGACAAAATTGTATGAACTAGATTAAACAGTGCTTTGGAAGCAAATATAATGAACAATCTTTTTAAAACATTTCTAATCTGTACTGCCGAGATTTGATCATCTATGGAAAAAATCCGCAATTGTTTAATGTTTCCATATCTCCACAACACCTATATACTTAAACATTCCTGCAACCTAAATGTGCATATCAAAAAAGATTTATATGGCGTTTCCGAAAACATTAATATAATGTAATACAATAAAACAAATTGAAATAAAAGTATTGAAGTTACGAGGTTTAGCAAACCAAGCAATGAAATGTTGTAATGAAAATACTATTGTGTAATAATTAAAATTTAGAAGGGTAGAGCATGTAACATGTAACAAAAATAAATGATAATCGTACGATGTATAATTGTATCCAAGATTTAAAATCGCATCATAAAATATTAAGTTCGAGTAAGCTATGTATCTGAGAATAGTATACAACTGTAATTATTAAATTCGTTATTATATGAATATTAATTTTTTTCTGCCTTCATTGGATAATCAATGCAACAAGCGTGCTAAATATTTGAAAATAAAACTCCAATAAATAACATTTTGCATTGATATTGTATGTATTTATTGTTATTGTTTGTATTATTTAGTTACGTGGTATACATAAATTCTTATTAATAAGTAAAAATCTGCAGTAATCGGTGTTTGTCTGGTTTAATATGATAAATGTTGCAATAATGTTAATTCATTATGATGGAATAAAACAAAACAGTACACACGTAAGGAATACAGAACATGTCTATTCATTAATGGATTATTGAATTACTTGCTACTACTTACGGAACTTATATTACATACACTAGTAAATGCGCGCAGAAAATCGCACATTTAATATTTACGTGCAAGTGGCCCTAGTAGAAATCGTATTCCATTAAATAGGTAATAAATAGATATTTTAAATAGAATAGTCGAAAAATAGGTGAAAAATAGGCGAAGAATGTGCCCATTTTTATCCTCCCTGTGAAACTCTTTTTCTCTCAATTTTTAACCTATATAAATAGACTAAAATATAAATTATGTTCTGTTTTGAGCTAATTTTTAGCTTATAAATATAGATCAAATTTGAGTTAAGCTATGTGCTATTAAATGTCTATTAAAAATGGACAAGTGAAAAATATAACAGAAATTAGTTGTAAATCATAAGGGAACTTAAAAAAACCCATCCGAAATTATAGGCATTTTGAAGTTTACTGTTACCGGAAAACTGGAAACATTATTCGAATGTAAACGAACAAAATATTAAAAAAAGAGTAAATGTTTCACCAACATGTACATTGCAAGCAAAAAAAACATTTGTAGTTGCAGCGCATAAAAGAAATTACCAGAAAGATGGTTGCTACCCTACTGAAAAAAACTCAGGTGAGAAATCACCTTAGAAATCACCTGAGAAATCAGGTGATTTCTCACGCCAAAATCTCAGGTGCGGAAATTAAGAGAAAAAGTTTCTAAGTTTTTTAGAAAAAAGTGTTATTAAAAAATATGTTTATTTCTCTCATCGTGCTAAACCGTATAAACATGAGATAAAGTTTCATTTAAAAAATTACCTATACTTGGAGAATAAATAAAGTTTGACGCGCCGCAAATTGTTTAAGTCCCATCGGAAAAAAATTTACATACAACAAGGTTTCCCGCGTAAAAAAAAAGTCTGGCGAACGTCTGGCAATAGTCTATATTAAAAAAGTATGGCAAAAGTCTGGCTAATGAGACGATCCCAGACTATTATTTTATAATTAAAAGTCTGAGAAATATATTACCAGACTTTTTCATTGTATAATCTGGCATAAATATCTAAAATATTTTCCCAGATTTTATACTGTATTTAATGTTTATAATTAAAAAGTCTGGTAAAATATAGCTAGATATTTTCGATGATATTTTCTCAGATTTGATGCTTGATTTCTTTATTATAATTAAAAAGTCTTGCAAAATACATCCAGACATTTTCCAAGAATATATTTTATATTTTTTAAATTGTAATTTAAAAGTATTGGTTATAATATGTAGATGTTTCTCAAGATCTTTATCTAGATATTATATTATTCGTTTAAAAATCTGAGAATCTATATTTGTATATTGTTATGATGATTACCTTTTATTTATTTAATACCCTTGAAAATAGATAATTATTGGATAATTAATTTTTATTAATAATAATTTACAATAAAGATAATTTTATTCAAAATAAATACATACATATGATACTAAGATGATTGTTTGATAATAAAAAATATTTATTTTGATAACATTGTACTTATTCTTTTTCAGACTCGTTATTTGGTTCAATAGCGTAACAAATTTCATCGATAGTTATAGTAAATAAATATTTACAATATTTTGTACCTTAATTAATACATAATCATTTGTTATTTCGTAAAGAAAGACATTGGGTAGATAAGTATCAGTAAAATCGCAGAAGAATGCTTTTCTCTTGTTCTACACATTTTAACGACTGCTAAAGTTAAACAATTTATATTACATTCTATACATGGATTAGCGCAAGAACATTTACAAACAGTAATAAATTTATTTACAATTCCAATTTTAAATTTATCATTAATTTTAAATTGTATAACAGAAGAATTTGTTTTCTTTTTTTGAGCATATAATTCAGTTTCGTAGTATATTCCATCTTTCAACAATTTTTTAAAAAAATGGCACTTGGTACAATTTACTTCTATACCGTTGTTAGTAAAAAGGTTATGTATATATACAGGAAGAGTTTCAAGCTCATCTTGAGCACCGACAGCAAAAGTGTTATTTGAAAGTACTTTTGTTTTAAATCGATGTGTGCCAGATTGTTCAACTCTTTTACAAAAATAATAAGTGTCACTTTCGGGCCTAATTAATTTATCTTTTATTTCTGAGAGAGTCAAAAATGTTGTCACTGATGAACATATTTGCAGCTCAGGTTGTTTCGATCCATGCACATATGATTTTAAAATACCGTTCATGTTTTCAAACGGAAAGCATGTTGATACCCACAATGGACCAAATTTCTTAACCTCCTCAGGCAGGTGCAGTATTAAATGTAAATTACAAGTTGCATTTATTTGTCCATACAAAGTATTAAACCTTTGAACGTATTCTGTTAATAATCGCCGAGCTATATTTATCATTTGTTCACTAACACTTGAAGAATTTAAGAGTCTTATGCCATAAACTAAAAGAAGGTGATGTTTAAAGATTGTTAAAGTA
This sequence comes from Theocolax elegans, assembly GCA_026168455.1. NCBI lineage: Eukaryota > Metazoa > Arthropoda > Insecta > Hymenoptera > Cerocephalidae > Theocolax > Theocolax elegans. The sequence goes on from CM047431.1 coordinate 53,136,804, forward strand.
AACATCATTCATGAAATTTTGTAAAACTGGCAAGCTGTATACCAAAAGAAACAACTTAAATTCCGATGTTTTCCAATAAGAATAATCAGATATTTTTCGAGGTAAACGTTTAGTACGTAAAGGTGGTGTAAGGGATTTAATTCTTTCCTCAATTACAGTTGTGAATTCATTTAATGAAAATGAATACGTTTTATACTCTGTGTCAAACCAAAGTGACATTAATTTTTTGGCTACCCCTTGATAGACACAATGCATTGCATCAATTGCAGTAGTATTTGCATAATCGTGAACTATTAAACTTAACATGGTTGGACCTTTAACACCATACACTTCTTGTCCAGTCTCGTGCGCTTGTTGAGTAAATAAATTTGTCTCTGCTGTCGTTCGTAGATCTATATTAGTTATAAACGGATATGTTTGAACGTAATCTATTCTTTCAGTTCGTATTTTACAGTTTGGGCATCCATATATTGCATTATATTGTTTTCTATTTAAAAATAAGGCTTTCGCAGGTAAATCACACGTTCCGGTAATAATTATTCCTCGTACTCGTACCGGATTTAATGAACCAGGAATTTCAAAATCAATTCCCGTGTATAAATCTTTTAATTCGGGTTTAAAAGCACTAAGAAATATATTTGGTGAGGGCTTTGTTGGACCAATCCACATGCCTGCCAAAATCATATTTTCCTTTTTTACTCGTAAATTGTTAGGTAACTCATTGATCATGAGGTAAAACGGCCATATACTAATTTTTGAAGATTT